>MQTX01000248.1:0-41768 GCA_009735665.1 Angiostrongylus cantonensis | reverse complement strand
TAAATATTATTATCAACCTCGTGTAAGCTCATCAAGAAAAAAATACATATTGATTAAGCACACCGAGGTTCAAGAAAGTCGGTTTCGAAGCATTAATACGCCTTGTGCTAGCTTAGTTCGAATTTCTGCTTCTAATTCGCCTTTGGGCGGTCGCTCATTTTTCATTCTTATTTCCGTTTCCTACTTCGGCTTTAACATCGTCTCCGAATCAACTACTAGGAAGACCAAGCGAAGAATCCGTTATCGAAAAGATACTTTCCTCGGATCCACATCGTGATGGAAGACTGGACACGCCCTTGATAGGTTAATCCAGGACTCCAGCGTGGATCAGATTGCTCAGCCAGCAATAGGCCAGCCTCAGTACTTCGCACACTGGGTGCTTCTCTCTATGACGTCAAGCGGTGAGACGACCGGTAAGAGGCCACATTTTCTCTGGTGACGCAGGACGTCTCTGGAACCGGGTCTGATGATCACACGGACGACAGGCAGGGAGATTGTTTCTTACTCTGCACTTGTAATGCCAAAACACTCTCCACAGGCGCTGATCTTCACATCCTTCGTGAAGCTGCAGATCGCATCAAAGTTCATGTGATCGTTCTGCAAAGAACAAAAATCGGGAAGGACAACATATGCCAGCTAAACAAAGGGATCGTTGTCGTCCGTGTAGAAAAGGTCTCGTTATGAAAGGTCGATGGGGTAGGCTTCATTCTCCACCTTTCCATTACCCATCTCGTCGACTCGTACGAGATCCTCTCTCCTCGCATAACCATCCTTCATCTTCAACTGACGCGTAATAAGAAGATCATGATCGTCAACTGCTACTCACGACCTGTGTAGCTGATGAGTACGAATTAGATGCGTTTTACTACCAGGTGGAGGAAGTTATCTGCAATGATAAAGCGTATTATGAACATGTTGGCGGAGACTTTAGCGCCAGAATAGGAAAGGCCAGCAAGAGTGAATAACACGGTCGGAAATTTTTGAATAGGAGAAAAGATAAGGATGGAAACCACCTCGCAGAACTTTTGTCTGCAGCACGTCTTTTCCTTAAGAACTCGATTTTCCAGAAAAAAAGGAAAGCCACCATTGGACACGGGAGCCAGTAACGACACGCCTTAAGCGGAGATCGACCATATTCTACTACCAAACAGAAGATAGCGTCTACTTGACACATCGATAGTTCACTTATTCTGTACTGGTTCTAATCGCCACCTTTTTCGCGCAAAAATTCGATTTATCCGCAGGTTGGAAAAGACTTTATGTCATCGATCGCGAGGAAAAAGTCTAGCTCTTTATAACGAGAACATTCTGAACGAAATCGTATCCAAACGTGACTGGCAGATTATGAAAGACACGATCGGAGACTGCGAGTTCCTTGTCGGAGAACTGAATGGATGTACCGAATTTGCTTTTGTTCTCGAGATAAGAAGATCGAATCGCATCTGGATCACCGCTAAGGAGTTGCCCGTGACAAGAAAAAAAAATGATGCTTGATTCTACTACAACACGCTTGACACGGCTGGTAGTCAACGCTAGCTGCCCGAGAGCTTTGCAGGAGGATACATCGGTACAGGCGGAAGGAACAGCTGGGAGCAGCAGAGAAAAGAACCACTATGAAAAACTATCGTAGGGACTTGAGGGATTATAATACTCTGATGGCAGGCCTGACGAACGTAGATGGGATCGGATGAAGACGAAGACGTCGAAACGTTAGCCGATAATAAATCTTATTATCAACCTCGTGTAAGCTCATCAAGAAAAAATACGTATTTGATTAAGCACACCGAGGTTCAAGAAAGTCGGTTTCGAAGCATTAATACGCCTTGTGCTAGCTAATGATAACACCGACTTCTGCACGATGTGCGCGATGATATATGTCCGGAAGAAGAACAAGTAGTTATCAACGGACATTATCATTATATTCACCATCAGCATCGTGTATAAAAGGGCACCACTGAATGAGTGTGCCTCATTCGAGGAGACGGACCGCTGAAGAAGACCTGACTCGACACGAAGGCGAAGCCGCCACATCGAGACGAATAACAAGCGTGGACCATCGAATCGGATCATCGGCTCTGATGAAGACGAAGACGTCGAAACGTTAGCCGATAATAAATATTATTATCAACCTCGTGTAAGCTCATCAAGAAAAAAATACATATTGATTAAGCACACCGAGGTTCAAGAAAGTCGGTTTCGAAGCATTAATACGCCTTGTGCTAGCTAATGATAACACCGACTTCTGCACGATGTGCGCGATGATATATGTCCGGAAGAAGAACAAGTAGTTATCAACGGACATTATCATTATATTCACCATCAGCATCGTGTATAAAAGGGCACCACTGAATGAGTGTGCCTCATTCGAGGAGATGGACCGCTGAAGAAGACCTGACTCGACACGAAGGCGAAGCCGCCACATCGAGACGAAAGACAAGCGTGGACCATCGACTCGCATCATCGGCTCTGATGAAGACGAAGACGTCGAAACGTTAGCCGATAATAAATATTATTATCAACCTCGTGTAAGCTCATCAAGAAAAAGATACATGTCAATAAATTCTTTTCTATTTAGGTGTATTCTTCCTAATAAAGACCGAGACTATATCGAAGGAACGTGGGTCGACATCCCATCAACGAATGTGTTCGAATGTGATGTTATAGAAACCAGCTGTACCAACAATGATAGAACTGAAGCGTTTCTGCATACGCAGATATACGAAAAAAAGTGAGCTCTAAATACATTCTACTAGTTAATAGACAAGTACGAAGGCTACTTTCGTGCGACTGTGATCGGTGCCGCCTCGTAATCACTTAATTTCAGAGATTCTCAGAAAAATTCAAGACCAAACGTGTATGTCTTCATTATCGACTCGGTTTCTTCATTTATGATTAAAAGGTTAGCTAGCCATGAATATCAACTTGATACATTTTTCTTCGGAATTCGACACTCGGTCATGATATTCCTCCCATCAAAATTTTCTGAGATACACCTGCAGGACTAGGTAGGAGCGAATCCACATGCTTATGAAAAATTTAGATCATGTCCAAAAATGCTTGAATATTTGAAAAGCATGGGCGGCGTTCAAATGGAGTTCCTCAATAAAATTGGCGACAACAGTCGACCGAATGGATTTGCACTGGCCTTCGGTAGGTTGACAAGCGATGTTTTCACCAACGCTATGAGTTCAAAGAATTGATTAGTTCGTGATTGCAATCAATACGTATCTTGGAAAAGCGTAACTAAAAAAGCATAGCGTAAAAAAAAATTCATCGAACTAGACTCTTTGTTCGTTTTTTAAATCACAATAAATCTGCACTATTTCTGGAAAATCCATCGAGAGCGGAAGCCGTCACATGGTCGGGCTACCTCCGTTGATATCCGACTGGAACAACGATGAAATATGCGCCAAATATATCGACAATTTACCATATTATTTCTTTGAGTACGAAAAAATGGGATACAGAGTAAGCATTCAAAATTCTTTCTATTCAATTCGGCAAGCACAGTTAAGAAAACGTAGTCGTTATACAACTTCGACCGGATTAGTTTCAAGTTATCTTTGATATCGCGCTATCAAAAAGCCACCGATCATTCAGGATATCTAGTTTTAGAAAATCTAGTGCATTGTTGCAACCCATTTGCTCACAATATCAAGCGACCTAACTCTTCCTTATTGGTCGGCAGTTCTAGACGCGTTTCTAACAGCTCCCTCACAATGATCAGTTGCTTCTGCAGACAATGACCGCTCAAGATTTCGATGTCGGCATGGCATACTATCCGAATTGTCTTGGATTCAATAGGACTGAGGCGGATCACATTTGGAGGTGAACGTTTCCAAATTTGTGGTTCATGAGTTGCAGTTGCCATAAGATACTGAAACAGTGACACGAAATAACAACTACTGGTTTCCTCTTAGTACATTAGTGGGAAAAGAGTGTTACATCTATTGCGAGATTGCTTTAGTTAGGCTTGGCAAGGATGCATAGAGGTGGGAACTTTACTATTTACTGAACCCATAAAATACACTTGCCAACGCGATAAACGCTTCGCTAGTGAGTTATTCTATAGTTACAATAGTTATAGTTATGTAAGCAGTCATCAGTTATCAGGGAAGGAATGACGCTGCTTGCATAGACTGAGGCTGCATTGATGCTTGGTGATATACCACTTTATTTTATTTTATACAAGGGACATCATATAGTGTACTGATCCCAACACCACCAATTATAAAATCATTACAATTTCCAAATCAAAATAGCAAACATTAACACACGACGTCTTCAAATTAATTGAATCGGCTGTTTTGAACACCTTTGTAAAGGCAGTTGAATGCTAGTAGATTTAACTCCCTCTGATATCCTAGGACGACCATGTTGTGCGCCCCAAGGTCATCGCAGCAAACAGTCACCCGTCTTTTTGCATCGGAGGGATTTGTTTTTAGAGAAGTCTGGCACCAATTTTCCACCCTGAAGTGATAAGAGAGTCCTTAGTTGATGCGGTCTCGACCTGCATGGGTCATGCGCGTATTATTGAACAGTGTCTTTGCTATTATACTACACTCACCATTCTGGGAAGGTGGAAAAACATCATTCAATAACTTTGATGCGAAAACGAGCAGAATGGCGTGGATCACCTGTATCATTTGTTGTACCGTTGATTGTCGAGTGACTCGAGTGGGCGCCAGTAAATCTTCCATTTTTCCCGTCGCGTCCATGAGTAGCACAGTGGGTTCTGGTCACTCTAGAGACTCTTTAAGCATCATATCTTAATTCTAGGCTTTTTGTGAATAACTATGCAAATCGGGTCTGTGGTCTTCCTGCACTACGCTAGAAATCCCAAAAAATTCAGTCGCTAAGGACTCTTTTCCTTCGTTTGTCGTTCATACGCATTACGTGTCCGACCCATCCTATCTTCGACTGCTTGGCGTACAAAA
This sequence comes from Angiostrongylus cantonensis, assembly GCA_009735665.1. Taxonomy (NCBI): domain Eukaryota; kingdom Metazoa; phylum Nematoda; class Chromadorea; order Rhabditida; family Metastrongylidae; genus Angiostrongylus; species Angiostrongylus cantonensis. The sequence goes on along the minus strand of MQTX01000248.1, from coordinate 36,831 downwards.
CGGCATCTTTGATTTTTGGTGGATGACGTAGCTCGGAGCGTCGATCCCCTCTCTTACTTGTGTGAAAGGGGATGCTCCTAGCATTGTCCTTTCGACTACGCGTTCAATAACGCTGAGTGATTTTTCTTCTTGTTTACACAGCGACCAGGTTTCTGACGTATATGTTAACGCAGAAAGTATTTTTGAGTCGAAAAGGTAAGCACGGAATTGGGTGTTCCTTGTTTTCCTCACTACATCTTCGATGCTCTTGAAAGCTCCCCAAGTCGCCTGTTCCCTTTTGCTCAACTCTGGAGCTAAGTCGCTCATCATCTTGTTTTCCAGACCAAGAGAGACATGACTGGAGCATTCGGATATATTCGTTCTCTTTAGCTTGAATGGAGCGCATAAAACCAATGCCAGTTACATAAATACGATAGGAAATGTGTGGGAACATTGTTACTGTCAATGAAAAGAATAGGCTCAAGCAAATGCAAGTAGCCATAAAAAATCTTTCAGACCATTTGAACTTCGCATATGGAAATCTGATTCATTAAAGAAAAGTTTTGACGAATCCTGCAGTGAGCGCCATTTAGAAATGATGGACTATCTGGAAAAATTCATGCGTGCCTACCCAGGTGATTTTAATGCTTTTTTCCAGTGTTCAAAAACAACACTGCTTTTAGTATGGTTGGAGATAGTAAGTACAAGAGAACAAACGTATATCCCTGCTTCTAATTTGCCAGGACATGGACTTTCCAAAGTGTGTGATACGTTTTCGTCTTCATCAGAGCCGATGATCCGAGTCGATGGTCCTTGATTAAGCACACCGAGGTTTAAAGGAAAGTCGGTTTTGAAATGTATGATAGAGTGTTCTCTCTCAACGACGAAGAAAGACTTTTTTTAGAAAAAAATCGAAAAAGATGTATATACTTGGTTTCTTGTCAAGAAAATGACTTATACCTGGCGTTTTCAGAATACAACAACTCATGCAAGTCGGGATCGTGTAATGGTGGTGTATTTATGAAATACCCATAATGAATTCCACCCCATTTTGACAAACGAAGAAGATAGAGAAAGATAGACAGATCTGAAAAAATTTTAGACACATAGTGATTTCAGTGAGGTTTGGGAATTATCAACACTGAATGAATCAAACGGATAGAATGATGCCACGGATGGAGAATGAGACCACCAGTGCCACTGACTTTATACACTTGATGGTCAGAAAATAGTTTTTATCCAAAAACCAATTATGGATTTTAAAAAAATAAGATACATGCACACTAGCATTAATAGGCTTCAGATCTCATTTTTCATAGTGGGAAAAATTTTCTATCCGTTTGATCTGTCACCGATGAGAAATTGAGTGCAAAGTTGAGGAACTCGAAAAGTTGAGGAACTCCGAAAGTAGCGCAAGTGTGGCCAACAACCTTGGCACATGAGACATTGAAGAATCTCTACCATGCTGATGAACAATTTTTGGCGTTTTTCAAGAAGAATCGAGAGCTCATAGATCAGTCGTTCTTCATAATGGTAGGCGATCACGGACCACGCCGAGAAGGAGTGAGTGAAATCCATAACGGGCAGTGTCATATGTACTTATGCATTAATAATGTCTAATTATTATTTTTAGATTGGGGAAACGCGTCTGGGACAGTATGAGAATTTGAATCCATTTCTTATTGTGCTAATTCCATCTAAGTACCGTAATACATCGATACATCATCAACTATACAAGAAGTCTAATGAGTTGATAACGCATTTCGACCTTCACGCGACGCTCATGGACATATTGAAGGTTAGAAAGATAATTTCTAAACGCTTTTGTTGTCATCTAAGTTCAACATTCCGCGAAAATAGTGAACCCCAGAGAACCTCACATAACCGTCTTCGAGGATTTGTTCAGTTACAACCGGAATCTGGGTTTACGGACACCTCCTATCGTGACCTCGGACCATTAAGCAAAGGATCGTCGCTGTTCAGAGAGTGGCGAGGTGTAAGAAACTGCCGGACGCTGCCAATACCATCTGCATATTGTATATGTCAGTACAACAAAACTGCTGTGACGTAAGTTTATGTAGATTCCTCGCTCAAGAAATTTCTGTTTTTCAAGATCTTGAAAAATCTCTCATATTGTTTAAAAACGGGAACTTTAGCATTCTTCCTAGAATAAAACCTATTGGAAGTGCTTTCAAAGAAATATAAGAACTTTCTAATATTTTGGGAAAAGCAATTGTTTGTTAGTGAAAGCAAAATACACCTTTAGTGAACTCAACCAAGCTGGAGAAACTATGGCTCTTCAAAAAATTCAACTTATTCAAACTTATTCAGCGCCTAGTAATTCGAAGAAACGTATGACAACTGAGCTGCTTCAAAAATATTTAGTGACCAGGAGTTGATAGCAAAACTGGGCAATTTCTTCGCCGAGCAATTGAACGAGTTTTTGCGCTACAGCGGATTGAAGGACAAGTGTCAGATGCAGTATTACAACTCGGTCAGACATTTTTAATCGGCTCTTCTTTGGCATGAGACCCTTCAAATATCTTTTCATTTGCATCTTTATAATTTCTAAATAATTCATCGTATTCTTGTTGAGCAAACGCGAGGTGTTATTGTTATTCTTTCTTCTCAAATAAGCTGACGTTTCGGCGAACTTCGCCTTCTTCAGAGCCTGGAAAGGTCAAGTTGACAGCAATCTACTCGGTCAAACGCCTCGATAACCAAACAAAGAAAACGCTAAACCAAGATTTCAATCACAATGAACACAGCTTTACACACCCACCGCTTTCTATGAGGCTCCCACTGGGTCGCATGGAGACCAACCGCACAGAATTCACATGGAATCGTAATGTGCCCTTCCCCTCAAAATAATAGGCTTATATACTGCCCAATATCACGCGTGATAATGAGGCATTCTTCCTTGCGGTTCATTTTCGGATTTCTAGAATTAATCCAGAAGGCCTCGAGTGTTTTGCGCACTTGTGTTTTCGACTCCTGTGCCTATTTTATTATTTATTAATCTATTTTTTTATTATTTTTATTTTTTATTATTTTTTCTTATTTTATTTTGTGCTCATTTTTCGACTCCTTTGCTTACTCCTGCTTACACTCCAAAACTGTAAACATAATGGACCACATTTTTGTGGACTATAAATTTTCCCTCGATGTAATAGCGCGTGATAGCAGTGGTGTGAGAGGTGAAGCATTCGAGATTGATCAGCGTTCAAGAGATTCGTCATGCATTTCACTCCACTTAGGTATCGCGGAGATAAATAGTCACATATTTCGCCCAACCAGACCCAGGAATTTGCTTGAGAAAGAAGCTTATGGTGGAAAATAGTTTCTACTTTTTTTGAACAATCACAATGTTACAGTCACACAAGCGACTTGCTGGCTAGGAATCTATCGAAAGCAAGTTAATATTGCATGCATAAAAATTTTGCCAAAAAATGAAACGGCCTATTTCTGTAGTCTGAGACAGGAAGAAGATGTAACACCGTTTGGGTATATTTGCAGGAGACTCCCAACACCAATTATTATCCATGGGAACAGAAAACTGAAAACAATTCCAGTGAAATCTGCGCTTTAAGGTAAAGCGTGATAGCGTGAGAAATCAGTGAAGACTTTGTGATGCATCGAAGAAGATTGTGGGAAGGCGATTTGAATTTGATAGGAGAGACAGTACCGACCAAGTGGTGCTGGAGATCTAGTTGCTCTCCGAACTGCTTTGGTCTTTTACCAACAAACACAAACTTCAAAACGTTCGTGAAGCCTTCTTAGTAGGGCAAGCTAATTAGGAATGTCTCAATTGAATGCGCACATTCGTGCATGCATTTTCTTTACGGTTTCAATTGAGATCGTTAAAATTGTGGATTTCCTTCAGAATGCTTCGCTCTTAAAATCATCGTATTCTACGCTTTAGGTAGCTTTGTCCTGATTTCCGATGTGTAGATCGATGAATGTTCAATTTAAATTTGAGTTCAAGGCGAGTTCTCAGAATTCCTACAACACATTGACCACTCTTATTCTAAGCAATTTTCTTTTATAAAATTTTGTTTGTCGGTAAGTCTTCGTTTTCCGAAAGAGTACATAAATAGCTAATTTTGCAAACGGCCTATTTCTGTAGTCTGAGACAGGAAGAAGATGTAACACCGCTTGGGTATATTTGCAGGAGACTCCCAACACCAATTATTATCCATGAGAACAGAAAACTGAAAACAATTCTAGTGAAATCTGCGCTTTAAGGTAAAGCGTGATAGCGTGAGAAATCAGTGAAGACTTTGTGATGCATCGAAGAAGATTGTGGGAAGGCGATTTGAATTTGATAGGAGAGACAGTACCGACCAAGTGGTGCTGGAGATCTAGTTGCTCTCCGAACTGCTTTGGTCTTTTACCAACAAACACAAACTTCAAAACGTTCGTGAAGCCTTCTTAGTAGGGCAAGCTAATTAGGAATGTCTCAATTGAATGCGCACATTCGTGCATGCATTTTCTTTACGGTTTCAATTGAGATCGTTAAAATTGTGGATTTCCTTCAGAATGCTTCGCTCTTAAAATCATCGTATTCTACGCTTTAGGTAGCTTTGTCCTGATTTCCGATGTGTAGATCGATGAATGTTCAATTTAAATTTGAGTTCAAGGCGAGTTCTCAGAATTCCTACAACACATTGACCACTCTTATTCTAAGCAATTTTCTTTTATAAAATTTTGTTTGTCGGTAAGTCTTCGTTTTCCGAAAGAGTACATAAATAGCTAATTTTGCAGATATGTTTGGATAAATCGGATCAAGACTGGAATATTTAGACTATGGTTTTTCCAGGCACACGTTCGTTCAAGTTCTGCCGGCCTGAAACTGAGCTCCGGATTTTCCCGTCTAAACCGGTATGGACGACAAGGAGACTGCCTAGTTGGCAATCCTTTGCGACCACTCTGTCATTGTACTGGTGCTACTGATCCATAAACCGAAATCCTCTCATCTGGTCGTATAAAGTCTTTTCAGCAATATCTACTCATTGCCTAGTTTTTCGAACTAAACGTCTATTTGTAACCAACGCGAACATCAGTGGTCATAATAGTTTCGTACAAATTGACATTGTGGATGTTGTTACCTGTAAATAATCTGGAAGTAACCCACTGAATGTACCTTGACCTGTTGTGTGATATTTTATAAACATTTATTTTCCATCTTTGGTAATTTGGGAGCAATCGAAAAACGCTCTTCATATAATGAAACGTCATTGACATAACAGTAAAAGTAGATGTTTATTTTGTTGCTTTCTCGAAGAAAAGTATCGCAATCTTAATAGTGTGGAAGCGGATAGCACAGAGGAAGTGATTTCCGTCGTGACGAGCATTGTACTAGTTCGAATCCGGTTCAGGCTAACCACGTCTCTCATCATTACGGGGTCGGGAAATTAGTAGTCGAGCTGTCTGGGAAAATAAATCACTATCTACAGATCAAGTGAGAAGGCTCCAGCACGGCTACTGCCAGTGCGCCATACGAACAATTTTTAGATGAGTAATAACTGAGCAAACCTTTCGAAATTCCGAACCCAAACCCCCATTTGTTTTCATTTCAATCTCTATGTGTTCTTTTGAATCTCAGGATGGTTAGAATCGCTATTTGGCAAAATGCTTATAAGAAATCGTTCAGGAGCTTCGTTGGTGATTCACAGAAGTAATCATTAAGTAGGTAGAGTGTTAACTCAAGGCTTCTGATGCATAGCAAAGTGCTGATATAATAACTAGTCTTCCTCCAAATATTCCCGGTCATAGTGGTGATCTGCCGCGACCATGGATACTTACGCAAAGTCTATTGTCTAGTCTTTAAAGTTCCTCATTCCAATGTGGAAAATAAAAATTTTATTCCTAATTGCAAATGCTAGTGGATGGCGATAGCCCCAAACACGTCTCCCTATCGTTTGGGCGGTCTTCCAAACAGACGCTTATCTTCTCTTGGAGCCTACTCTGCAGCTCTTTTCTTCCATGCACCATCTATTTTTTTAGCATGTTGCCGGTCAATCTGTGTTTCTCTATCGATATATATATATATATATATATATATTCTCTTGTGTGCTGAAGATGGGATAAGTTTTAAAGAACTGTGCTGTGCATTCCGGTTATACCTTAGAAGACAAATTCGTGACGTGGCTGAGTGCTCAGTACACACCAACAGCAATGCATCGACTAGTGATACCGCAACATTGAGCACAGTTGGTGTAAGTTAAACTCCCTTACTTGAACATAAAAAGCTGGCGAATGTAAAAATATATAGGAAAGACCTAGTAATAATTTCGATTTTCGTTTCTGTGCTACAGGGAATTGCAAATAGTACTAGGGTTTTGAGCTTAAACACATCTATGTTGTTATTAGTACTTGTACAAAATAACTACCAATTTCAGTGATGCCATCATATTTACAAACTCCAGACCAAAGGGATCGATTCCTTCCTGTCGCCTTACTCTCAGCCGTGTTTAAAACCTATAGATGCTACGATCAGTTAACGGAATTGATCTGAGGAGCACAAATCGCCATTGAGCTCACTTAAGCTGAAGCTGATTGAGAGAGGAACAAACCGAATGACCCGTATGGTGTGTTGGCAAACACAATAGAACGCGCAAAAGGTAATAGCGAATTCAACCCCACTGAAGGGAGCTGGGGTCTGTAGTTAAGCAGATATCTCAGCATCATTGCTTCACTTCCTAGCATGCAGTGAAAAAGAATGGGCAGCAAATAAAAAAATGACTACATAACTAATGATGTTTTTAACCATTAACATCCGTACAACTTCGGCATGAGTAGTCAGTATTATTTTCCATTTATCAGCTACCATGAGGTAGATGCAAGATGTACGCTGCGGCTAACGCTTCAACGCAGTCGCTTTCTCCTAAGCAACAATGATTCGATTGCTGCATTTGCTGCAGCGTTAACGGATTGCAGAGAATGATTTTCTTCCCAGACAAGACCGATACCGATTTCCTAACCCCGAAGGGAGGACAGGCTTGGATGACCCGAAGCGGAATCAAACTAGCACTACGCTCGTGATGACCAAAATTACTACTGTCCTATCCGTTCCATCAAAGCGAACTTATTGCAGATACATTAATTCTTTGGTTACAATACAGTGAAATTTTAAAGGCATTTTCCCATATCCTTTTAGGACGAGTGACTATAGAGAATTAGCGAATCTCACCACGGCTCACTCATCTGGTGAATAAAATGGACGACTGAATAACGAAGCGCTCAAATTAACAGCAGAAATATCTTAATTTGATTGAAAATATGACATTTCCTGATATGCCAATGGGACAGCCCCATGTCGCTTGGCCCAACGAAACCTTCTCGTCTTTCCGAAAGAACAGATTGACAAATTTTTAGATTTTAAATGATTGAATAACTAATTCTGACCATTAATTTACTTTTCTCTTGAGAGCAAACACAAGTTTATTATGAATATCTCGTCTTCTTCCTCAGCAATTGCGAGGTTGTTATTCAGCACATGTTTACTTCCTCACGAGAACAGCACATACAGCACAACGGTAGCTGACGTTTCGGCAGCATCGCCTTCTTCAGAGCCTGGAAGGGTACACTGATATGTAATTTACTAGGTTGAACGGTTCAACAGAGAAAACAGAAAGATGAAAATTTGAACATCAATTACACGATCACCGCCTTCTCGAAAAAAAAAACACTGCTCTTTACATGCCTTCTACCGAGGAAGAACAGCCGATCAGAGTCGCATATGGTTGATGACTACACAACGTTTCATCAAAAAACAATTCCGAAATACGGGGGCTAGATCACGTGTTATCCTTGGGCACTCTTCCCTGCTATTCGTTCTCGGATTCTTGCCAGTTATCTAAAAAGCCTCAAAAAGTTTGCGCGTTGGTGTTTTGGAATCCTTTATAAGAAGAGCGACGATAGTGGCACCTTCCTTTTTAGATAAAATCTTTGCACGAATTTGAAACAACGTTATTTTCCAGGATGCGATGCTAAAAGTCGACTACCTCAGAAGAGAAGTCGAATAAAGTTTCATTGAGAAAAAAGTGTTTCACAGACCTTTGCCCTCATGAAATTAGTGGATCACATATGCAATTTCAACATCACTCTTCATGTTCAAAAAATTTTCGAGTTTTCTAATTTTTTTTAGATTAAGTCGATTATTTCCTCAGACCTAGTCGAGAGCTGATTAAGTAAGTCACCACCTCGAAGAAGATCGACGCGCTGAAGATAGCGTCAGTGAACGACGTGAACTGATTGTAGTTTGGTCGTCGGTCACGCGCTCCAAGACACGCATGAAAGGCACCATTTTCGTATAGTTTTTTGACGAACAGGATAAAAACTAGCAAAATCGAAAACAATTGTACATCATATCGCAATATATTTAAACTGGAATTAGTTGGGTAACACCACTGCTAAAGGATGTAGGAGAAATGAGAGCCGATTGTGTAAGTGCCTTCGTCTCGAAAACGGAAAAGCGGTCAATTGTGGAAATGTGTTGTCACTAATCATATGGAGACAGTCCTTACTAACAACTACAATCCTCTTAGAAGTTATTTCACTGTTGTTAAGTGACAAGTCGAGAACGATATGAAACATTACCACACTGCTTAGCCACGTGAAAGGAGAGGTGAGAAACGCCTTCACTTTCTCAGCGATAAAATGACTGGTTTTCACAGTCACTGATCCTTCACTCAAATCTGCCACATTTTGCTCGATGAGACCCTTAAATGAACAATGAGCCCTTAAACTTCTGTGCAAATAGAAGTGTCAAAGATTACCTCGAAGAATCTGATGAATTTGCTGGATAATTCCTTGACAAGATCTTCGAGGTAGTTCATGAACATCATCACGTCAATGTTCATTTCTGGAGCGTTGGTAGGTGGGAATGACGGATTCTCGATGAAAACTGATGTCACTGAAGCTATTGGTGAGAAATAAGATTTACCTTCTTTGGCGACTACGGTGCTGGATATCAGATCCAGAAACTTATTTTGTGTATTAAGTGACAAGTCGAGAACGATATGAAACATTACCACACTGCTTAGCCACGTGAAAGGAGAGGTGAGAAACGCCTTCACTTTCTCAGCGATAAAATGACTGGTTTTCACAGTCACTGATCCTTCACTCAAATCTGCCACATTTTGCTCGATGAGACCCTTAAATGAACAATGAGCCCTTAAACTTCTGTGCAAATAGAAGTGTCAAAGATTACCTCGAAGAATCTGATGAATTTGCTGGATAATTCCTTGACAAGATCTTCGAGGTAGTTCATGAACATCATCACGTCAATGTTCATTTCTGGAGCGTTGGTAGGTGGGAATGACGGATTCTCGATGAAAACTGATGTCACTGAAGCTATTGGTGAGAAATAAGATTTACCTTCTTTGGCGACTACGGTGCTGGATATCAGATCCAGAAACTTATTTTGAGTACTTAGCAATTTACAGTAAAACTTTTTGCCTAAATATCGTTTCATGCACGAAGGACTACACTGGTGAGGAGAAAGCCTACATTGTAGTCTGGTGCATTATATCGTAAATGACCCGTATAAGTTGAACGATAATATGGAAAAAAATCTGTTTTCACATTTGTGTGACTCGTTTTCCATCGGTCAAAGATTACCTCGAAGAATCTGATGAATTTGCTGGATAATTCCTTGACAAGATCTTCGAGGTAGTTCATGAACATCATCACGTCAATGTTCATTTCTGGAGCGTTGGTAGGTGGGAATGACGGATTCTCGATGAAAACTGATGTCACTGAAGCTATTGGTGAGAAATAAGATTTACCTTCTTTGGCGACTACGGTGCTGGATATCAGATCCAGAAACTTATTTTGAGTACTTAGCAATTTACAGTAAAACTTTTTGCCTAAATATCGTTTCATGCACGAAGGACTACACTGGTGAGGAGAAAGCCTACATTGTAGTCTGGTGCATTATATCGTAAATGACCCGTATAAGTTGAACGATAATATGGAAAAAATCTGTTTTCACATTTGTGTGACTCGTTTTCCATCATCAAATTGCCTGTGTGACGTGTTACACTAAGTTCTTACAGAAAAGAGCTAAACTCGAAATGTGATTCCTCTCTCCAAGATTTACATGCGCCTCAAAACCGTTTCGTGGAACGGGGATCTTTCGAACGGAACCAGTTCGTTTCAAAGGAGAACTTGAGAAACAGAAAACGAAATTGGCAACATGAGGAAGCAAAGACAGCAGAAAAGTTTCTCTGTATCAAGGTGGACAGCGGAAATCAATGCCAACAACGAAGGATTTAAAGAGGAGCGCACGGTAATTTTCCTTTTCTAAAGTCATCTGTCAACTTTTTCTTAACTGCAGACTCATAAAAGTGGCTCATATGGAATCGCACATGCAGCGATGATTCTGGATCTATAAGCCAACAAAGGACACGATGATGAGATAGATGATTATGATTATGCTGTATCCTACTGGCAAAGTTGAGAATGAGAACTTGAGCCCTCTGTGTCAGTCTTTCGTAAATTAATCAGGGCTTTAATTTGTTATTGATCATCTACTGAATGTGGATTTGTTTAGACACAAACGTTGGAATGGAACTGCGTGGGAACAAAAGTGCCATTATAGAAAAATGTGCAAGCTAAAGATATTCTCTTCCTCTTGGCAAATTAGGAGATGTTCGACGCTGAAACCCGGAGATCTTGTGGAACTAAACAAGGCAGGTGCATCCATTTTTCAGTTATTCGCGCACTACAAAGTATGCGACCGAAAGACAAATTTCTGCAGGTGAAGAACAACGCCGTTGTCTACCAACAATTTGAAGTGTACAAATGTTCTCACAGGAAATGACATAGAGTTTCATCACTACACAACAAAAGCATACACACTAATACGCAACTTATTAGGTCAAACATTTCAACAGCACAAACAGAAAGATGAGAATCTAAATGGCAGCCACATGGTCAACAGCTTCTCGAATAAACTCACCGTTTTTACGTGACCTCCACTGAAGAAGAGCCGCTGATCAGAGTCGCATATGGTTGACGACTACACCTCACCACATCAACGATCGATACGCAAGTATGGGACGAGATCACGTGTGATCTTGGGGCATTCCTCACTGCTTTTCACTGCAGGACTTTTGGCATTTATCCAAAAAGCCTCAGGAAGCTTTCGCGCTGGTGTTTTGGCATCCTATTCTAGGAGAGTGACTTTTATATCAAAATCGTCTCCACCATGCTTCTGTATCCTATGCGTCCCTAGTGGCGTGCCTTGTCTTGCACAGGTGTTTGTTTCACATGCAGGTGCTATTTTATACAGATACATGAAGGTATGTTCATTTCGCCAATACATTCACCTCCGTAGCTGCTGCAAGAGATCAGGTATGTCTTACCTGAACTCGCTAAGTCAGCATCTCTTCCACAAGGGCAAATTACACAATTCTGTGTTTCACATAGACTGTCATATAGACGGTTACGAACTAACTAACGACGAAGAGCATTCGGTGGTATTTCAATTATCGCTTCTGATTCCCCTATATCTACCCTTTTTAAGCATCGCTTTATGGCTACACTTATTTCATCGCTAATAAAGGACAAGATAAACGAGATTTTGCTTTGGCTAAACCGCTCGTTTTAAGGCGTCGTTCTCCTTCATTCTTCCTCCTTCTTGTTGAACATGAAGGAAGAATAAATATGCATGGCGTGTCCATTCAGGATCTTATGGTTTTCCTAAGAGAGTGCCTAAACTCCTCGATTTTTAGACAGGCTGGGAAATACTGCGCGCAAAGCAGATATATAAATGATTGTTTTGTTATCTTCTCTGCACAGTAGGACGTGGACAAATGCTTTCAATTATCGAAGGAGCAGACTGAGCATATTAAAATTACTCAGGAAAAACCGAAAGAAAACTGGCTTCCATTTCTAAACGTTCAAATTAACTTATCTGAAAACGGCTACACCACAAAATGATATCGAAAGCCGAGTAGTAAGAATATATTACTTCATTATCTCTCTTCTCATTCCTCACACACCAAAAGGACGCTTCTAAGAAATGTGTTTCAAACCGCCACTAAGTGCCCACAGGTAGAGAGCAGAAGGAATCCGCGAAACTGGCGGGCCAAATAGCCATTTCAAATGGTTACAAAACAGTAGCTTCTTGGCCTAGGCATAGAGGAAAATTTGTCGTTTATTGTGAAGAGTAACCTTGCTTTGCTTAAATCGCAGGCGAGTCCACGGTTTGTTTAGCCTCCGCAAGATCAACGGTGGTCAGTGTTGTAAAAGCACATGAAAAATAAAGTGTGGAGCACAGCACAAAAAAAGTGGGGTCATTCGGCGTTGCCTTTTAATGCACGACGGTTTTGGCCGCTGGTATGGGTGACATCTCTCATAAGATTTACACTGTGAAAACAAATAACTGCAGTGGGCTTGCTGCCATAAAAAAAAACTAATTTAGTTTTGGAAGTATGGAAACAAATAACAAGTTTTATGCGCTGTCGACAGGAAAACTTTCACTTTCCTCAGAAGATCAGTTCATTTCAGGAGCAAAAAGATGCCATCGCATTCATATTCTGCTTCCCTGACACCGGACACCGACGTTTCGGCGATTTCGCGTTCTTCAGAGCTTAGGTGTATTATTTAAAAGAAAAAATTGATCGTTAAGAAGAACTCACCGCTTCCTTCGTGGGAAGTGACAATACCCGCACGCAGCTCACATACTACGAACAAAGAACCTTATTCGTATAAAGACTTAATCTGATATAAATGTGCCACTCCACCCCACGTGGCCATGCGCCACGTGTCGAAACAAGTGATAACAAGCTAGCTCGCGTTAGCTCAGGATGCTTACATGGTAAGACATGAAATAGTAATGCCGAAAGAAGTCGGTTATTTGAGTTATTATTATTTTCATTACTATTATTATTGTTATTATTAGTATTGTTATTTTCATTATTATTGCTGCTACTATTACTGTTATCATTGCTATTATTACTAATACTGCTATTATTATTATTATCATTACTATTTTTATTGTCAATATCACCATTATTATTACTATTGTTATTGATTGACTGCTACGTCTTTGCATTGCAGTGGTTGATAGCCGATGTTGGCAGTGAGCTAACTCAATATTATTAAGGGTGCGTGTGGTGCAGTGGTCGGAGGCTTCCCGCAACACACGCGTGGAATCGATCGCCGCGCCCATGGCCCACCAAGCTTTCCATCCCTCCGGGGCCTGCAAATTGGTGTATTAGTTGTCTGAGAGGATAGCAATACTGACTCCATACATCGATAGAGAACCGCGAGTCATTGTGAAGGCCAGATATGCATTCAATCACCTCCAGACGATCTTTGAGGAAGTCGAATGCACGGTTCATCCTTCAAGAATAGATCGACGCCAAGAGCTTTATCCTTTTTCTATCTTTTATTATTTATTGTCATTAATTATCAATTCGTATGTTTTTATTTTTACATGACCCGTCTTCACGTCCACGGTGCGAATCCCAACACTTCTCACATTCGATGCGCTTCCTCGCATCCTTCATCCACGAAGGTCTTCCAACTTTTACGTTGGGCTTCGACTACTCCTTGAGCATTTTCGTTTCATCTTGAATGTCGCAGCAAGCTGGTCGAGATATTCTCGCTGGAGTCCTTAGATAGCCGAGTTGGAGCGTTCCCAATTAGAGTGCAGAGAGCGATTGTTTTTTTCAGATAAGCCCGTTAGCGACTTCCTAATCCCGGAAGGTTGAGAAGCTTGGTTGGCCCGGTCGATTTATCGGTTGGGTTGAAACGATAATGTGATGCTACACAAAAACGAAGACTGAGCAAGAACGATCAAGCTTGGCCAGAGACATCCGTTTGTTGGCGTCCAAAGTCTCAGCTATTTTTTAAGCAACTAAATAAAGGTGTCCGATAAGCCGGTAGCTCTCGTCATTTTTTTTTTGATAACGGTCTGTTCCCGTAAGCCGAATAAAAATAACACGAAAGTCGGTGGTGATTTCCTTACATCGTTTGTTCAGTTTTTCAGCTTCGTTCCCCTTCTGCGAAAAAAAAAATTAACTACGAAGAAGATAGTAGTGTCAACTAAGGATAACATTTTAGCTACCAAGAACTTTTTCTAATGAATTATTTCACCACGGTGCTTCCCATTTCCAACGTTTAACATCGACAGTATTACCGCAGAAATCGTTGCTACTACGAATGGTCACTCGATATCATTCAATGCATTTCTTCCGATCTGATATTCTCGCGATCTCTGACGTCAAAAATTCCCACGTGCATATTTCTACGAAGTCAACCACCGCATCGGTATAAACCTTCCTGTCATCCCTCTGGAGAAAAGAAATTGGTAGCAGACTTTTCTAGAAACAACTATCCCCGGTGCAAGAAGTGGGATGATCATTTGTTGTGAGAACCTTGGAGCACACAACATGGGCATCCTAGGATTTCAGAGAGGATCAAATCTACCAGCATTCAACTACCTTTACAAAGGTCTTCAAAATCATCAACCACAGTATATAACACAGTCCGGTAAATGTGAATCACATCAATCAATGAACATCGGCATTATAGCGGGAGCCGTGGCTTCCCGCACCACTGTGTATAAGTCCTGTAAATGTGGCTTGCGATGAACATTGGCATTGAAGCGGAAGCCGCGGCCTCCCGACCACTGTGTATAACACAATACGGCAAATGCGCCTCTTGATGAATCTCGGCACTGGTGCGGGAGCCGCAGCATACCGCACCACCGTGCATAACACAGTCTATCAAATGCGGTTTGCGATGAATCTCGGCAATGGTGCGGGAGCCGCAGCATACCGCACCACCGTGCATAACACAGTCTATCAAATGCGGTTTGCGATGAATCTCGGCACTGGTGCGGGAGCCGCAGCATACCGCACCACTGTGCCTGTGCTTCACACAGTCTGGTATGTCAAAACGCAGTGTACTGAGCGACTTTACGGTGCATTCTGGAAAGACGCGATTGATACCGTGAGTTGTTCACACTCATTGCATTGACGGATGTGACAAATGGTCCAATGTATTCACTATATTCATTAACTTTTCGTTAATTCAAATTAATTAATTATTATTTTATTAATTCATTAATATTTTATATCAATCATTATTCATTAACATATCCTCCCATGTGTGGCTGGTCATTTTTTTTAAAGAGGATGCAATACAAAACAAAAACTTAACTATGACGAGTGCGCTTGTATAGCTACTATTCTCATAGGTCTTCCAAAACCCGGTGATTACAGCGGCGATGATTTCGACACACTGTTTGCGCAATGTTTCGGTTTTCTTGCGTTTCTGCAAAAAAAAAAACGATTTCGAAACAGGTAATGATCTGATCTTAAGCAAAGCTTTCTAGGAGTTGCATCTAATGATAACATTTCAGTTGCTAAGGCGTATGTTTAATTATTTATTTAGTCATGGTGCTCTCCACCTCCAAGTTTAAAATTGAGAGTATGGCCACAGGATCCTTGTTACAATCAGTGGTCCTAGCCATAATGGCAACCTCGCTATCTCCCAATCCATTGGTCCCGATATGAAGCCTTCGTGATGTTCAACGTCAACAAATTTAAGCGAGAAAACTAACTACTAATTCGGGCGATTCAACCCAGAGGCTACTCAGTGTCTTGGATTGAGTCGAAGTTCTATTTCACGCTGGCAATTTCCTATTAAAACCTATATTATTAAAAAGAAATGGCTAACTCTTCGCTTACTACAGCTTTTTTGGTTTCGCATGCTGTCACCAACAAAAGTTCACCACTAGAAATGCTCTGCATAACAGTAAAAGTGTTTTCTTCCAGTTCCTCCAATGAAAACACATTTAGCGAAAAGGAATTCTTTGTTTTTCATTATCACTAAGCAACAATGGAATTCTGATAAAAAGGGTACACAGTTGCCAGCTTCTGAGACAAATATTGAGCAGAAAGAGAAAAATAGGCTATACAAAAAGATAAAATTTGATAAAAATTAGCTTTCATTGGTTCCTTAGACATGCATCCTTTCATATTAACCGCTAAGATCACATCTTTCTCTCTACCCTCCGTATCAAATTCAAAATCCGGGAGACAGAAGGAAGCATAACCACGGAGTGAGAACCCTAGGCGAAAATATGTAGGTCGTGGACTGCAAAATACCCTATATCCTGTGTCGAAAATCGCATTCTAGTATCACCTGTATCACCTTCATATGAGGGAGATCCGTGGAAGATTTCATTGGAGCATTCTAGTGGAATTGGTTAAACTCATCACCTCCTTGTTTATTAGAGTGTGCAATGTCATATTGACAACTATGCTACCTTCTTCGGTGACAAGCTTCACCGAATAATCGTCTCCGTCACGTACCATTTCGGATGTTACAACTGAGCCGCTATGCACGGCTATGCATGCATGGAACAAGAACAAGATACTTGGTCGCTTGTAAGACATGTAGTCATGAATGCATTGGCGAAATGGATATGTCCATTTCATTTGGCGAAAGAGAACATCCAGGCAGAATGTGGGCAACTTGACAGAATACTATCCTAGGCAGACTTTTGGGAACAAACGCACAACGGAGACGCTTTGAGGTGGTTGTCACAATCCTGATGCAGGAATCAAAAGCATTACTGCGTAAAATTCTTAAGGCTTTTTGTGTAAATATCAAAAGTCCAAAAATGACTAGAAAGCAAAAGTACCTGACTATCATACCTAGTATGGTGGTTTATCTTAGATTGATTCTCTAACCTGAGTAAGGTTCACTGCTCGTAGTTCGTAAACAACACATTGATACTACCACTCCATTTAAAATGTTCACAGTAGCCCATTATGAATAGGTGGATTTTTGGGTTGGTTTATGTGTAGATCTTTATTGGGAATAAGAAATATCAGCCGAATAACAATGTATGTTATAGTATAGTGCGTCCAACACCAATACCAGGATCCACCAGCGTCTTAGTATCAAAGTCGCATGGTGGCAAATCTCACTCTGATCCACAAGAGCTGCGACTTGCGAATGGTTGTGATGGTGAAGACCTGGAGAAGACTTTGTTCGGGCTGACACTGGAATGACAGTGAAGCACGTTGGCTTAACCAGCAAATCTCCGAAAAATGGAGATTATGCTGGGGCCCGCACAACCAGCGAGGATGGCCCATTCAAGAATCAAGCAACTATTGCGTCATGACTCTAAGGAAATCGAAATCGATGGAACATCAGCCATTTTATCTCAAGAAAGAATCATACCAACCTCGCATCTGCTCAAACAGAGGCAGGTCGTAAGATATTGTTGACTCTAAATAGACTTTACCGAATGTTGTGAAACCGAAGAACTGGTATGATGAAAGTGTGCCCATTTTTTTCTTATGTTTAATAAAATTTAAAATCTATTCATTGGCGCGACTTCGAGTATATCACAGAGCTCAACCAATAGAATGGTTTGAATAAATGGATGGATTCGCCACGTTATCGGAACTCCTGCCGAATAGCGACAGCACGACCACATGAATTTTCTGATAATGGTAAACGACACTTCCTCGGAGTAATGGGATCGATCAGCACTGACCTCTCTACACCATTGAAAAAATGAAATCGCTGCAACACAATCGTGCTGATGGCAGCTCTGAAAGACGCCCTCCAGGCGAACTCATGATGGGGTCGATGCATGTATCAATTCACAGTTTTTTAGTACTTATTTCAACTAGTTGCTTAATAGTAATTGCTTATTATTTAGTTTAGTGATTAGCATTTTAAACTCAACTTAACAAAGTGAAACCTGAACACTGGCGTGGCGTTCCTACTTATAGTTACCGAAGGTGTTGCTAAGTGATAAGACACTTAAACGAAGTATCTATTTGGATACTTGGACGGTCCGTCTTCACTTGTTGTGCAGACCCCAGCATATTCTTCATTTTTTAATGTGTGTTTTGAGTTTTGTTCATTCAGCCACCGCATTTCCCTGGAGTCCCGAGGTCAGCCTGGGTAGTGTCCCCTAGGTCGTTTTCACCACAGACAATACCCGCCTCTGTGGATCACAGGAAAATTTGCCACCATGCTACTAGTTTGATACTAGAACGGTGGTTGATCCCTAGTATTGGTTTACTCTCATCTGGGCTTCCTGTTGGAAACCCCGAACTACTTCTTAGCTGGGGAGACCCTGTCGGAGGGATGAGTAATCACCGCGCTGTATATCGCTGTCCGACACTTCATGAACACCTCCCAGGCACGACGAGATGGTAAAGCGTTGGGTAGCAAAGGACGTACCTATGCAGGGTTATCTCAAATTTTTTCATCTCCAATGTATGTGAGAGTAAACTAGTAAACCATAGTCCATTCAGATCTAGATCTGTTTCTCTATATTAAAATATCATTTAAATCTTACCCAGTACCGTAAATAATCTTCGTATGCTTATTTCTTTTCCTTTAGAAGTAAGGAAAACCGTGACCGCAAAAATTGTCGATGAGTTTTGGAATCGCGTTATGTCGAAATCTCGACTTTAATAGTACCACACTTTGACATATTCTCGAGAAGGAATGATAGCCAATTCGCGAGATTTGGAAAGCCCGAAAATTAACGCATCGATCTTCTTACGAATGATCCACATTGTTTGTTTGATTTGGTGTCACCCACCGTGTGTTGAGGCTTTGTTTGTTTGTATTTAAAGTGTTGAAGTGCTTCCAGCTATCTAGTGATTCTGTACGATTCAGTTGTTCTCGAATTTGCTAGTGATATGCTATCATGACTTCGTTGTAAGCGTGTAGACCATACATGTTCATCTTTCTTTGATGTTTATCGAATATTAATAGATACCGTCAGCACGTTATCCATAAATCTGTTGCAGAGTTTCTTGCAGATGGTAGATTCGCTGCTCGAGAGAAAGGAACAACTTCACATTTCATATCTTTAGCTACTACTAAGAGTTTCGTATTTCCACAAATATTCCTGTTTTAGTGGCTACGAAAAATTTCCGATTCTCGTCGACATGGAAAATGCGTGAAGCTCAGTTGTAATGAGGGTTTTTTGCTTAGACTTCGACTATGGGCCAAGCCCTTCGTGAACTACGTACGTGGTGCTAGGCTTTACCTGCATCCTATAGCCTGGTTGTAACCTATGAGTGAAGACGCATTGTTTCATTGAAATGCTAGTACCAGGTCTGTAAAAAAAAGCTTCATTCGTCAAACTTTTCTTTTTCAAAAAACTTCTACCTTGTTGACGTTTTCGCTTTTTTCAGAGCCTATGATCCAAGTCGATGGTCCATAGACGATCGACCTTGCGATGTTAGTCTTCGCAGTCGTATCGGGATGAGTCTTTTGCAGTGTCACACCGTGAGAGTGAAGTACGATCATCATAGGAAATATAAAATCAACTTCCATTGAATTTCTACGGAAGCTATGTTCTATTGGAAGCTTCTACATGATGAGGTAGGAGTCCTGAAAAAATGCGTACCACGAATAATTCGAATAAAATTCACACAATGGAAGTACCTGCCTTGTTTAGTTCCGCAACATCTTCAGGGAACTGCAGTAAAGATAAAGTTGATAGATGACTGTTGGAAAGTGAAGATTGCCATACATTCTACCTTGATTTCTTCGTTGTTATCATTTTCGCTATCAACCGGAAAGCAGAGGAAGCTTTCCGTAGCACTTGATTCCTCATGCTACTAATTGCATTTTCTATATCTCGAGTTCTCCTTTAAAGATCCTCTAGATCCACTTCAAGAATCTTCTCATCTAGCATTTATGAAGCATTGTTTGTTACTTTTCTCGGATGCAACCAGGATGATAGAGCATGCAATAATTGTTTGATTCAGGAAAACTTACACTCAAAGGAATCTTTGTCGAGAGATGATAAATCAACTATAAAATAACCGAGGGCAACTTGGAGATACCGCTTCGAATTCTGTGTCATCCGTCACTGTTTTATCACCTTGTTAATAACCTTCTACGAAAGCGTTTTGAGGAGTAGACATGTTAACCCTGGAAAAAGAATCAAATCACATTTAGAGATTGCTTCGCCGTTCTATTACATGAACCCAGTCTGGCACACCACATAGTCAAAACGACGACGGCAAATGAACTATTCAAACGTGAAAACGCATTTGCGCTCGCATGGAAGTTCAAGTTCATGACATGGGGCGTGTGTGGAGCAGGGCTCGGAGGCACCCAGCAACATACACTTAGAATCGATTCCGCGCCGTGGCTCACCAAGCCTTCCATATAACGCGTTCGTGATATTTCGCAATAAACCCTTTCAATAAAAAGAGCAGGCAGTAAACAAAACGGCTAAGATTATTTCTGGTACCATTTTTTAAGCGTCTTTTGAGAACACTAGTAACGAAAAAATACTCAATTATTTGGAAACTTGGACGGCCTACCTTTCCCTGGTTGTGCCGGCCTCAGTAAAATTTTCAATCTCCGAAGATTTGCTGATTTAGTCACTGTGGTTATTTAGTGTCCCGACGTAACCCTAGCGCAAGCCTTCCTCAGGTCGTCATCACTCCAGACAGTCGCTGCTCTTATGAATTAAAGAGAGATAACCAACCATGCAACTATTTTGGTAGCAAGACGACTGTGATTGCTAGTATTGGTTTATTGGCATATGGGCCACCACGTGGAAGCGTTGGACTCCTCAGCTTGGAAAATGAACACCTCCCAAATATGATGACGCTGTAAGACTTGGGCTAGGGGATTTAGCAAGGAACCGTATAGATGAAAACCTTACTCTCAGCTCTTCCAAGCGTACTATGGTCTTAACAGTATTTCGCATATGTCTCTCGAGTGGACTGTGAAGGACAAAAAGGATGTAGCTTTCGGAAGACCCTCCCCTATGAGATGAGTCATGCATTCGATTTCTTCAAGCATCGCTAGAAGCGAGTCTTACGGAAGCCTGCATATTCATTGTGGTGGCCTACCATTGTATGAAGTCAGTGCAGCTTTCTTGATAGAAGAAAAGAATAACGTATAGATGAAAACCTTACTCTCAGCTCTTCCAAGCGTACTATGGTCTTAACAGTATTTCGCATATGTCTCTCGAGTGGACTGTGAAGGACAAAAAGGATGTAGCTTTCGGAAGACCCTCCCCTATGAGATGAGTCATGCATTCGATTTCTTCAAGCATCGCTAGAAGCGAGTCTTACGGAAGCCTGCATATTCATTGTGGTGGCCTACCATTGTATGAAGTCAGTGCAGCTTTCTTGATAGAAAAAAAAGAATAGGCAGAAATTAAAACACTGTGAAGTCAATTACGTATCTGAAGCAATGACACTCTGGAAAATATGAGCTGTTTTCAAAAAATTGCCACCATCCGTTGTGCTAATGTGATAATGTATACCTTCGTTCGAAAAGTATCCTTTACAATAGTATAATGTTTTCGAGTTCTACGATGTTCTACAGTGTTTAAATTTGCAATTTTATTAGATCTATTTAAGATTTTCCGCAATCGTTTGGAAAAGATCAGAACTATAGATGGCACCAGCAGGATGGATTTGCCAGCCTAACAATATTCCGGCTCAGAGACAGCCGAATGACCTTCAGAAATTTCTTAAAAAAGTAACTGACATTACCCCGACGAAATAACAGAGTCTTTCAACATTAGGCTTTTTAAGATGTTGTAGAATTTGAATTGCTGGAAAATCTGAAGTATATCTAATCAAAATGTTCGTCTAAACACCTCAAAAAATCACAGACTTTGATCGTGCATCGTTGCCTTTATTAAAGGTGCTTAATGAATGAAAGACCAAGACCACTACATTGGAGTGTAATGGACGACGTTGATTTTTTGGGAAAAGGCAGAAGTGATTTCTCGATAGCAGGAACAGTTGAGCAACAGGAAATTTAGTAATGCCCTAGAAAAAGCTTTCGCTTACCACTTTTGGTGTATAAATGATATCTTCTTTTGAAACCTCCTTGCCTTTTTAAATCTATTTAAAGATCAGATTAATGGAAAATTGAAAGTGAAGTTCATATTTTTTTTAAATGTTATCGAAAGGGCCATAGGTTACAAACAGTAAGAGACGTTGAGGGTACTGTCACACTGCTTTGCGAAGTAACGACTTTTTAGTCAATTCGACCTCTGAAATACGAGCTTCTCTTTGTGCTCCAAAAAATAGCAGTCTTGTGGATTTGCGAATTCTAATGGTTCTTATTCTGAAAGACAAAATTCACCACCAGCCCAGAAATGTTTGCTGAAAGATGAACGGCACAAAATTCTCAAGCACTCGTCACCCGTCACATCACGTCGTGTTCGACAACTTGGCGATGTGCTCCATCAGTGACATGGGTATCGCCCTATACGATGATAAAAAGTACAAATGCTGTGAGAAAAACGGACCTCAGTCTCCTATTGGCCATCTTCTTTGAAAGATAAAGGTGAAATCACTTTGAATCCAACTGAAATCCAACTTTTGACGAGTAAAAGTACCGCTTTTTGATAAAAGACCAGCGGAAAGTTTTTCGCAGGAGCAAAATACGATGAAACGAACTCATTACCAAAATCTAATAACAAACATCACCGCTTTAAAATCGGCGATCCACAGTTTGCAGAACACCATAGATAGATTGTTGACGCTCTAAGAGAAAAGTCAGACTAAAATTAACTCCAGATCACACCAGAAATCTCATGATAAAGTTTTTTCGCCTACATTCTGTTCTATTTTCGCCTCCATCACCAACAAAAGTTCACCACTGAAAACGCCCAGAGTAATAGTAAAAGTGCTTGCATCCACCTCCACGAATAGAAACAGCCTAATAAACAAAAAAAACTTTTCCTTTTTTATTATTCCTGAAGAAAAGTAAAATTTCGACGAATGGGAAGCATATTACTGCTACACTGTGCTGTGAGACACACGTTGAATAGCGAGAGAAAAGTAGACTATAAGGCAAGGAGGATTTGATGACACTAACCTTTGTGAGTTCCTTCAACATACATCACTTCATATTAGCCTGAAATCTTGCGCACCGAAGTAGTATCGAGAATCTAGAAATACAACGGCAAAATGAGAACCAAGGAAAAAAATTGTGTCATGAACAGTAAAGTACCTTATACCCTACATCGAGGACCGTATTCTAGTATAGTTGGTCAAGCTCACTTACTTGGTTGTCCGGCTCTACACTGCCGTATCGCGAAAAACACTACCTTCCTTATGGACAGGCTTCAGCAGCTCATCGTTTGTGTCGTACGTCATTTTGAGTTATTATGCATAGCAGTGCATTCCTAAAGAAATAAAACTGACACTATGAGCGGACCATCTAAAACTTAAGAACATCTCAATCAACTCCGAATGATTTCTTCATTCCGAAGGCAGTTCTTACGTGGGAGGAATAAAAAAAAATCACATATTTCTGTTCAAGTATTTGCTGCGAAGCATGACTACTTATTCCTGATCTTCAGATTAAAAAGCGCGATTCGCTCATAGCTTCCTTTCATCACGTACCACAATGACATAACCTAATTTTCAAATACATACCCCGCTTTAAAATGATTGCCAAAAACAAGCAACTAAATCTCAGCGAGTGATAACATCTCATACGTTTAATCTCATGGAGTTTAGTCATCACAAAGTCTGAGCACCAATGAAGTACTAGTTTCGCGTAAAATGCCATGAAATACACATCCATTCGATCTTTAACGCTTTTTTATTTTGTTTGACCCGTCTTCATGTCTACCGTACGGATCCCAGCAGTTCTCTCACTCGGTTCGTTTCCTCGTATTCATTGTCCACGAAGGTTTTCTAAGTATTACGCGTGGCTTCGGTTGCTACTTGAGCATTTTCATTTCATCTTGAATGTCGTAGATATAGAGAATTCTCTATCTACCTAGCCAATGCATTCTATGGATCGATGGAGACCGCGCTACTACAACGCCGCGTACGTGCCCTGCGTCTATATCCTATCCTTGCCATGGGGAACGCCGCTCGCTTGCATGTAGGCGGCGTTGTAGTAGCGCGGCCTCCATCGATCCATAGAATGTATTGGTTAGGTAGATAGACAATTTCTCTATCATATATCATCTCTATATGATAGAGGAATTCTCTATAGTAGAATGCTGGTCGAGCATTTCTCTTTGGGTCCTGAGATAGCGCGCTGGAGTGTTCCAAATTAGATTGCAGAGAACGACTTTTTTCCCCGGACAAGTCGGGTACCGATTTCCGAACCTGGCGGGATGAGAGACTTGATTGGTCCGGAGCGGAATCAAACAAGCACCATGCTAGTGAAGACGGACATCACTACCTATGACGCTATTGTTCCAAATAACAACGAATTAAATCTTTTCTGCACAACAGGTGATACAACAATACTTGTAGAAAATAAATCATATTTAAGAAACATCACCCCTGCAACGAGGTTTATAGGAAGTCTGGTGTACACGGACCGCTCACAAAACTCGAAATTTTCAAATCACTCGTTTGAGGTTAGCAATTGTCTAAATTCGTAAGCTTAATAAGAAAACGTTTCGCAAAGACTTCTTCCATGATTGATGAAACTCACTATGAGGTGAGCTACGTATGTTTAAATATGAAGAAACAATGATCTTTAGCCACGAGCGATTGTATAGAATGCACGCCGTCCGCTATGTTTGTTGACTAAATTCCTGTTGCGTTGAATCTACGAAATATGCATTAATATACCGAATAGCATAAAAGCTGAAAGAAAAGACAGACCTTAGACATCATCCCTCGTCGTCCTTCTCTGAAGCGTAGAGGCAGTGCCACATGGAACCACGACAATGCAAGTTCTCGATGCACAAAAGCAGTATCTGTCCAGAAAACTTCAGCGGAAACTTTTACTCATCATCAGTTTAATGACAAACACAACCGTTTTCAAGTTTGCGAGCCAGAATATGCACTGATGCGAGATTGGAATTATCTGTTGTTGTTGTTGATGTTGTTGCTGCTGTTCGGTGGGTGACGCCTTCGCTATTTCGCCTTCCTCAGAGCCTGGACGTATTTTATGTAACAATAGTCTTATAATCCGGTGGAATGAAATATCCACAGTATTAATAAAGACATAACATATAAATAAACGCCGTTTTGTTTAAAAACTACTCACAGTCTACAATATTAATATGCAATTCTATTAGGTCTAATGCCAAAATAGCCTTGCCGCGAAAGTTTGAGAATCTGTTGAACAATTCGCGTGTCTCGGCTTCAAGAAACCATAGAGAAACGAA
Organism: Angiostrongylus cantonensis; assembly: GCA_009735665.1. Classification (NCBI taxonomy): domain Eukaryota; kingdom Metazoa; phylum Nematoda; class Chromadorea; order Rhabditida; family Metastrongylidae; genus Angiostrongylus; species Angiostrongylus cantonensis. The sequence goes on along the minus strand of MQTX01000248.1, from coordinate 11,717 downwards.
CTTTGCTAGGAGTCAAAATACAGTTGATGCTGCACCAAAAAAGCCTAGAGTCACCGTATTTGAGGTCATGACAATACCTGAGAGTGAGCGCTCGATGGCAGACACCCGAGTCCCTAAAGAGAGGAGAACCCACTGGGCTACTCATATTAATATGCAATTCTATTAGGTCTAATGCCAAAATAGCCTTGCCGCGAAAGTTTGAGAATCTGTTGAACAATTCGCGTGTCTCGGCTTCAAGAAACCATAGAGAAACGAACTTTGCTAGGAGTCAAAATACAGTTGATGCTGCACCAAAAAAGCCTAGAGTCACCGTATTTGAGGTCATGACAATACCTGAGAGTGAGCGCTCGATGGCAGACACCCGAGTCCCTAAAGAGAGGAGAACCCACTGGGCTACTCTTGCACGCGACAGGGAAAAATGGAGAATTTACTGGCGCCCGCTCGAATCACTGGACGATCAACGGGACTATAGGTGATACAGGTGATACAGGTGAGCGCTCGGTAATAGAATTGGGCCCAAGCTTTTCACCATCTCAGCCCATTTCTAAAACAACCTTGCGTAGGATAGCATGCAACCTTCATGAGCTTCAAGATCGACTCCGTTATCAGGCTAAACAAAGAGCAGCAAAAAGAGCTGAAAATCAAGAGGCGGCGGCATTACCACCATCTCCTTTCTCTAGAACGTTTTTCAGACAGCAGGGCCCTAACGAGGGAATTGACATAAAATTCCGCATGTTTTCGGACAGCGTTCTCAAGACCCTTAATCACTACCGCGGTAGAACATTTATCTCTAACCTCACAGCCGCACAAAAATGTGGATTGCGAGAAATTAGAGATTTAATAAACTCGAAAACGATAAGATTGTCTGTCAGTGATAAGGAAAAGAGTTCGTAGTTATTCCTCGCCAGCTGGATGTTAAGATAACGGAGGAACATCTTAGTGATGCTACCCTATGTCGCCCATCCTCTGAAAAAGGATACAAACATCATTACCGGAAGTTAAACTAGCAATGGGTCAGCGTGGCAATGGCTGCGGGCTTAAAATTATCGGTTATTTCACACCTTAAGATCAATAAACCAACATGTCCCGTCTTGTACCAACTTATTAAGACACATAAGTTGGCATCTTCTGATGATGCTGCGTCAACCAATTCATCATCATTTAAGCTTAGCCCATCATCAGTTGTGTAGACGTGCCAACGGATAGAATAACCTGGTTCTTAAGCCTAATACTAACCCAGTTGCTTAACCACATTCCAGCCCACCTCACGAACACGCAAATGTTCCTAGAACGTCTACATGACGCGTCTCCTAATAACGCGTGCGTGATGGAGTCGCTCGACGTTACCGTGCTGTACACCAACGTATCGAATAACTCCGCAATGCAAGTCATCTTCGAACTTCTTGCTGAACATGAAGGAAAAATAAAAATGCATGGCTCCTCCATCCAGCAGCTTATGGCTCTCTTAAAGAAGTGCATAAACTGCTCAATTTTCAGATGGTCTGGGAAATACTACGCGCAAATAAGGGTGCTGGCGATGGGACAGCGACTGGCACCAAGCCTTGCCATTGCGCTTATGTCTAGATCGATCGTCGACGGGGGGTGTTGTAGTCATCAGCCATATGCGACTCTGAGCGGCTGTTCTTCCTCGGTGGAAGACAGGTGAAAAAAGCGGTAGCTTTTTCGAGAAGCCGTAGATCTTGTAATTATCGCTCAGATTTTCATCTTCCTGTTTGTGCTGTTGAAGTATTTGACTTAGTAAGTTGCGTATTAGTGTACCCTTCCAGGCTCTGAAGAATGCGATTCTGCCGAAACGTCAGCTACGATTGTGTTGTATGTGTGTTATCGCATGGAAGTAAACGTATGCTGTTTAACAACCTCGCGATTGCTAAGAGAGAAAACGACGAATTCATAATCCAATGCTGAGGTTAATAGAAAGTCGATCCTGGGTACTACTCACAGTGTTGTTAAGTTTGGGACTGGAACTCCCGTGTGTTTACGTGGGATGACGAGTGAAAAAAACAAACCAAGACAAAAAAATGCTGCTTCGAAAAAGACGCCATATCACGTGCGATAGCGAGGCATTCGTCTTTCCGGCTTATCTTTTGACTTTTGAAAGTTATCCAGAATGATTCAAGAGTCTTGCAGGTTTACGGCGACGCAATAAACCTTCTTAAAGATATTTTTGTATTTGCATTCCTTATTCCAGAAATAAAGAATGTGGAATGTGCAAGTAAGTTTCATACCGCTCACTCCAACTACCGAATTATGACAATTTTGCGAGTAAAAAGCCATGCTTGTGCCCTAATCTTATCACCTCATCTCTTCTTGACACGGCAGTATACTGATTTGGATCTCACAAAACCACGAAATCCGACTAACGATATAAGAAAACTTATCGGAAGTACCTAGTAAGCGGATGGTTACCTCGCAATTCAGTACCACATAGCACAATTTTGCTCAATGGGAAGCTAAGGCATCATTGTTGGTTGTTGTTGATGAACTCAAGGATGCGTTGTGTGTTGTGCCCGCTTCTGTTCCCCTAGTGGAAGTTCGAGTCGATGTTTTTGTTGCCACGACAGCCTTTCTGAAGCAGCACGATTTATTCCAAAACGACGAGAGGTCCCCCGGAAACCAAAAGCTGTGTTCGCGGCTTTGCCCTTCAGTGAGATGAAGATGAAAAGCGAAAACTTGACATAAACGGAAATTTGCGAACTCTGTTCAATGCATTTGCTCATTTTATCGAAATAAAACATTTATTTAAGCGTTTAAGTAAGACCTAACAATTTGTAGGCTGCACTTATACCTAATCATTGTATGTCACGTAAGGAATCAAAACACTGCGCACTTGGCGACGACTGTGTTTTGAAATATTATCAATTTAATTATTTATCATTTTCAATTTAAATATTACGATGGTGTGCAAGGTAACACGCATTACAATAAAAATAATGCGTGAGGTAAAGACAGCGGTCCCAAGGACCTCAAATTGAACCTAAATTAGTCCCTCAACCACTAATGTCCCCAAACGGATAGGGTCATTATCAATTTATCTGGACTAAAATTGCCCCATACCCCTTTGTTTAAAGGTTGAGACAGTTACCACTGTTGGCAAGAGTTGAGCGGAAGCACTTTCGGTGGTTTTCGGAACTTAGGTTATCATTTAAAACATGCCTGTTATTTTTCTAAAGTAAATAAGAAAAAATAGCTATTCATACGAACTAACTCTAATCAAAAAGGGCGCGTGTGGCGCAGTGGTTGGAGGCGCCACTTCGGCACGCACGTGAAATGCGCTCATGGCCTACCAAGCCTTCCATCCCTCCGGGGTCGGCAAATTGGTACCAGACTTGTCTGGGAGGATAGTAGCGCTGGCTCGATACATCGGCAGGCCACCGCGAGTCATTGTAAAGGCTAGATATGCATTCAGTTACCTCCAACGATACTTAATGGAGACGAATGCATGGCACAACCCTCAAGGATTGATCAACGCCGAGAGCTTTATCCTTTTTACCCTAACTCTAATCAAACATTCGTCCTTGAAACAGCTTAGGTTCTACGCTATTCCAATTTTTTGCTGGTTTCCCACGAAATCGTCGTATAAAAAATTGATCATGAAAATTAGCGAAGTGAGGCTGTTACAAAAGCGTGCTTTAGGTAGCGAATTTTTTGTACTTCTGCTTGCGTTAGTCTCCGTTTCATCGTAAAAAGTGAATTGCCAGATTTGCACCATATTTTAGATTCTGTGAAAATGGGCACCAGTAAGGCGAATCAACTCACTAAAAAGATGGTGCATTGTTGCATGCTTCCATAATTAGGACGAGGTCCTTGAAACCACCTAGATTTGAGTTTGTCACAATTTTACAAACCTAACATTTTGGACAATTGCTAAACAGCGACAAGGGGACGGCAAAACGGTAGGACACTCTGCCTATCTGAAAAAAGATTCCATGGATATTTCTCAGTGGCAACAAGAAAAAAGAGTACCTCGTCGATATCTCTGACTCGAACAACGCTCACCACTATCGAGTGAAAGTTGTCCGGCAACAGGTGGACAAAAAGAAGAGTAAAGTGGGAACTATGAGAATGCAAATTCTAACTAGGTTCATTGCTGATTTTGGCTCCACAGATCAACCCCGGTGACGGGTGATTGCTGATGGTATTAGCAGATAGAAAAACTAGCTGAGAGAAAGATGAAACGACGGCCTTGCATGTTGTGGCGGTGAAGGCATTAGCCCACGAAAAGGATAACAGCGTGTTTGATCACAACTGTGCAAATATCACTGCACCATTGTGGATAATAGGCAATGAGTAAAACAATTAACATCTTTTTGAATTGTTAAGCTTACAAGAAGTTTATAAAGATATTTATTTCAACTAAAGTTCCTACGTCTTCGTCATCACAAGAGCCGATGATCCGAGTCGGTAGTCTACAGTTGTTCGTGATGTCGATGTGGCGTCTTCGGATTTGTAGAGAGGCGAATCTTATTCGTTGAACACCGCCTGAGTAAGGCATTCTCACCCGGCAGTGCTCTTTCATGCAAGATAGTTGTTCGTGATATGACTATCCATTGATAATAGGTTGTTTTGTTTAAAAAAAGTTTTCAAAAGTGTTCAAAAGATGCTTTAAAATAAAAATGTTTTTTTGTTAAAAAAAACTAGGGTTGTCATTGAAACTACACCCTCGCCTTAACTGGTCCTATTGCCGATTTGGGCTCCCCAGATCAATCCCGTTGGTAGGTGATTGCTGATGGCATTGCTAGACAGAAATCTAGGTGAGAGAAAGGCGAAACGAAGGACACCCATGGAGACGTGGTGAACGCGTTAGTCTCTCCAAAGGGTAAAACCGCGGTATTCCATGAATACCTTCCTAAATGTAAGCACTAGAAGCCCAAATTAGCAGATTGTGCAGATTCATTACGCAAGTCAATCGAATCTAACCACTTAATCACTCAAACTTACTTTCAATTTTCTAACGCCCAGACTCGTGCCGCTTTCTTCCAACACAAAACTAATGGCATCCCTCAAATTTGATTTGCATGCAAACTGATTTAAGCGAAAAGTGCTAAGAAAGTTTCCAGGTCAACTGAACAGAATGAAATAAACTGAGCGGTGATAAAGATTGTTAGCTCTAATCATTCGTGCCAGAGCCATTTGGATCAATAATCGCTGTGAAACTCTCGAGCGGACGGACCTCTCGACGGTGCATTCCACGATACGACTACAAATTTCTCATTTCCTAACGCACAGATTCGTGCCTTTTTCTCCCAGCACAAAACTATTGGCATCCATCAAATTTGATTAACATTCAAACTGATTTAAGCGTCAAATGCTAAGGAAGTTTCCAGATCAACTGAACCAAATTAAATAAACCGGGTGGGGATAAATATTATTAGCTCTATTCATTCGTACCAGAGCCATTCGAAACATGCCTTCCTCGATATGATTTGAAGTTTTCCAACTCCAATGTATGTAATGCACATTTTGGGGTAGGTTATTGGGATTACTAATAGAACGTGGGTTTTAGTGGTACCGTGCATGACATATCAAAATCCGGTAATCCCGGTTCAATCCGCACTGGCGTCCAAGTTTCGGAAGTATCTCACCTTCACTGTCGTTATGAAAAATTAATAATGAATAAATAGTGAAAATAAGCCTATCGGTGTTTTTCATCCCCGCAGAAAAGTCGGGCAGTAATTATCCGACTTCAGTGGTGGAAGGCCTGGTTTGGTGCAATATTAATAGTAATAGTCATACTAATAGTAATAGTAACAACAGTAGTAATGGCAATAGTAATAGTAATAGTAATAGTAAAAGTAACAGTAATAGTAATAGTAATAGTAATAGTAATAGTAATAGTAATAGTAATAGTAATAATAATCACCGCTATTACCTATATCACCTGTCATCTTGCAGCCCCGTTGATCGTCGAGTGACTCGAGAGAGCCCCGGTAAATCCTCCATTATTCCGTGTCGCATGCAAGAGTTGCCCAGTGGGTTCTGCTTGCTTTAGGAGCTCGTCCAGCATCATATCTTCCCTCTAGGCTTTTCGTGAAGAACTCTGAACATCGGATCGGTGATCTTCCTGCAGTACGTTTGAGGAATCCAGTCACTAACAACTCTTGTCCATCAGTTATAATTTACATGCATTACGTGTCCGGCCTACTTATCTTCGACTGTTTGGCGTACAGAACGGCACCTTTGATTTTTGATCGTTGATGCTGGTCGGAGCTTCGGATCCCACCCCTTATTTGTGTGAAACGGGATACTTCTAGCATCGTCCTTTCGACTGCGCGTTCGACAACGCTGAGTGATCTTTTATCCTGCTTGCGTAGCGATCAGGTTTCTGACGCATACGTTAGGGCAGGAAGAACCGTTGAGTCGAAAAGGTGGGCAGGAAATCGGGTGTTCCTTGTTCTCTTCACTACATCCTCGATGCTCTTGAAAGCTCCCCAAGCCGCTCGTTTCCTTCGGCTCAGCTCTGGAGCTAAGTCGTTCATCATATTGATTTCCCGACCTAAATAGATATAGCTGGAGCATTTGGTAATATCCGTTCCGATGAGCATGAATGGGGCAAAAGAAACCAATGCTGAAGTAACTTCCACGACTGACTTTTTATTAACCTCGGCATTGATCAATTCTTCGCATTCTTGTTGAGCAAGCGCGAGGTGTTATTATTATTCTTTATTCACAAATAAGCTGACGTTTCGGCGGACTTCGCCTTCCTCATAGCCTGGAAAGGTCAAGTTGACAACAATCTACTCGGCCAAACGCCTCCATAACCATAACTAATAATAACACCTCGCGTTTGCTCAACAAGAATACGAAGAAACCAATCCGTTCTTCATAAACATCGTTTTCTTTAGATTTAGTCGAGGACCAATCTTTCCACACGCTTTATCAAAGTTCACAAGCAATCGTACCGCTTGGCTAATGTCTGGTGTTATAAGAACGATATCATCAGCAAAGCGAAGGTGATGTATCTACCGACCGTCGATTTTCACTCCCATATTATCCCATTCCAATGTTCGCATGACGTTCTAGGTGACGAGGGTGGCTGTAAATAATTTTGGCGAGATTGTATCGCCTTGCCTAACTCCTCTTTTGACGTAAACGTTAATATCGTTGTAGAATGGTGAAATCTTGGTTGTGAAATTATTGTATAGCTCACGAAGAATCTTTATGTACTGAGTAGGGACTCCTTGACTACCAAGGGCTTCCATGACTGCTTCTATCTCAATTGAATCAAAGGCCTTCTCTAAGTCGATGAAAGTGAGACAGAGCGGTCTTTTGTACTCTCGCGATGCTTCAATGAGCCTTGTTATCGTGTGAATGTGGTCCATCGTACTAAATCCTTTTCGAAACCCTGCTTTCTGTCAATCCTGTTTAGGATGACTCGAGTGAAAAGTCTGTAGACGACAGACAGAAAGCAGATTGGGTGATAGTTGCCTATATGGTGTAGATCACCTTTCTTGAACAATAACACGGTCCTGGTGGTTTTCCACTGAATAGGGACCTTGCATTCAGACAGGTAGCGTGTGGAGAACCGAGCCAGTGTGCTACGAAGACTGGTGGAAGGTTCTTCAGATGTTCTGATCTTATCCTGTCCGGACCTGCTACTGTTTGATTTTTCACCGACGAAATGTCATGTCGGATTTCGGAATGGAAAACCGGTGATACAACACATCCATCCTCTTTTATTTCATATGACGGAAGGTGGACGTGGCTATCGAAGAGATCTGAGTAGTAATCGTGGATGATTTTCTCCATTGCCTTTCTGGACGCTGCAACTGTTCCGTATAGGTGTCGGAGTGCAATCATCTTAGTCTTGGAATTGGTGAAGCTTCGGTGGGCTTTGCGAATGCTTTTCCCGGCCTTTGAAGCTTCGACCTTTACTGCTATTCTTCTCCTTTCAAGATCTTCTTTCATCACCTGTCTGCATTGTTTCGCAAGTTCGGACGTTAGTTCGCGTTTGCGCGCAGCTCGTACGATTCCACGCTAGCGTGTTAGCATGAGAGTTTCTGGAGACAGATGTCTCTTGGTGCCTTTCGAACTCCCAGCTTTCATAGCGCTAACGTGAGGAGACGGAGGTCTGATCCCGTGTAGAATTTTGGGACAATAGTGACATCGGTTAGGCAAAACTTTCTATTTACCATGATGTGGTCTATTTCGTTATGGTACTCTCCATTGGCAGATTTCCACGTTCAGCGATGAGGGTAGTGCTTCTGGAATTGCGAGTTACCATAGATGGTGTTGGTTGCCATGATAAACTCAGATAGCTGCACACCCTGTTCGTTCCATTCTAATCCATAGGTCCCAATGTGATGTTTCTCAGACGTTCTCCCTGATACAGTCTTGCCATTGAAATCTCACATGATGACCTTGAAGAATGTATGGTCTTCAATGTAGACTTTCCAAGGCCATGTAGTACGCTTCGACTTCTTCTTCGTCATGGCTTGATATCGGCGCGTAGACCAGGAAGATTGTCAAGGCCGGTATTGATCCACATATTTTTAATCGTAAACGTCCGATTCGGGTTGTAAGGTGTTGGAATGAATCGATGCTAATGGACAAGCAGTCGCCTTCCTCGTTGAACAGAGGAAGATTTTCCATCATACGAATAGTTTGGTACCAGAACGATGGTGCATTTTGGGATTGGTTTACACTTACACTCCCTAATGGAAACGCTGGACTCCTTCTCAGCTTGGAAAACCCTGCTACGGAATGAACCCTCGGCTAAACATCGCAGTCCAACGCCCAGGAAAACCTGTCAGCCACGATGAGGCGGTAAACCGTTGCGAGGAATAATAATAATAGTAGTGGGAGAGTATAACAGATCTGACCTCGGAGACTTGCACTTTGCTACGAAATTGACTACTTCGTAGTACACGGACGATTTTGCGTAACCGGCAACGTCAATGCCATCGTCTGTTTTCACAAAAAAAAAGACGCATTATTGAACAGAAGAAGGTCTCAGAGTGGTCGTAAATCAGAACATCGTTTGAAGTCATCGAAGGAGTCATCGTTTGTAAAGAATAGGTGATAGGTGAGTGAGAAGTGGTTCGGATTGTGCGGACAAGTTTGCTACGGGTCTTTTAGATATTGTATTGATTTATTAGCCTAAGACTTAGGTAGTAAGCCATTTATGTACATCAATAGAACATTAGTGAAATGCATGAGAAACACGCAAGTTAAAGTTATGCGATGCTATGGCTACTAGTGAAGTGAGGATAATAACAAGATAATGGCACTGGAACATTACTACAACATTAATACAACAATAATGACAACAATAACAAAATAAAATAACGGCCATTCAGCCACGGAGGATGTCGCGCTCGCACCGTCAGTGGCCAGAGCGGCGGATAAGAGAAATAGTATGCTAGGCAGAGAGGGATATAGAAGAGACGTGTATTCCGCTGAGTTGGGGATCATCTTCATAACTGTGCTATGGACCTTAACCTGATCGATGAGGATAGTAAGTTACGTGGGCATTGATGGTGGTACCATGTACCACTACTGATGAGTCATCTACGGAACACAGTGAGGTGGCCGGTCCTGGATAACACTATGGCTGCAGCGTGAAGTTTGTGCATCGATGGGTGCCACCACTAGCCTAGAAGATAACTTGGACTATAAAATAGAGCGATGGAGAACTGTAAGACGACTATAGCGGCATAACAAATTCATAGCATAAGTCAACCGGCCATTGGCCTTGTACGCTGGGCATACATTGCGGGAGGAATGGCTGGAATGCCACCGATGGCGTTGCAAACAGAACGTATTTGGAGACACCTGTCGCTACTGACAGCGCACCGCAGACTAGCTAAGAAACGAAGTACATTGATCTAAGAATGACTAAGAGCCATCTGCACCAGGTCGCCACCACGACAGGTAGTCGCAGTCCTTGTGGGTCAGAGGGAGATTTGCCGCCATGAGACCTTGATACCAGGACGGTAGTGGAGCCTGGTATTGGTTTACTCTTAGCTTGGCTTCCTGATGGAAACGCCGGACTCATTCTCATCTTGTGAAACGCTGCTGGGTAGACGAACCTCTCTCCAACCCTGCTGTACATCGCAGTCCGACACCCAGAAACACGTCTCGGCTACGATGAAGCGGTAAACGGTTGGGAGGACTGCACAGATAACTGCCTGAAACATCAAATGTTATTGGCTCCGTTCTTTCACAAAGTAAGTACACTGTTCTACTGCTACGTCTCCATCCTTGGATAGGCCATCGCTTTTGCGGGACTCAAACCAATTACCTGAAATACTGAACATAATTGATCGGGTAGATCACAAGGATTAGACTGCGGCATGTGGCATGCGGCTGCAGGACCTTCATGGTATCGACATCAAACACGACCGTTTAGACAGACGGAAAACTTTTCACAAGAAAAGTTCTGTATATCATTGGAGCCTCATGCGATCACCAACTAACTTACAGGCTCAAATTCTACGTTAGACGGCGATTAAAAAATTGTACAAAAGAAAGAATAAGAGAACTGAGGCGCCGCCACTTGGAAACCCCAATCAAAATTTCGCTCCTAACAAAATTGCGACGATTAATTTGGAGCAGCACTGAACACTGGCTGTTTTCGAATGACAATTGATGAGATCGTCCAATTGTCTTAGACCGCTTTTTTTTTAAACTGCCACGTCCTCTTGCCAACATTTCAGATTGGGAGATGTCGCCCAGATATTTCCTTCTTCAAAAGTTCAGCATGCCGACTTGGTAGTGAGGAACCGCACAACACTTGGACACGATGAAATTGGACTTCATAATCGAAACATCAGCACGGCTTTTAAGATCAGTTTATCAGAATCTAAGCTAAGCTTTTAGTGAAAAACCGGTGTGCAAGTTGTTCAAGGAAAAACGTAATCTTTTACTCGAGTCTTCCTTAAGGGATCAACCGGAAAATAGATGGAAGGCGCCCATATGAGCAAACAAGGTTTCAAATGGAGTGCTGCACTACTGAGTGTACCTCTTCGACCAAGAACCACGCTGTTGTCTTACCTTTAGGGATACATGCAACACTTTTTGCTCAACGTGTGCTTAAATTCTTCAGTTTACACGAGGTCGAGAAATCGGTTAAATTATTAGGTAAGTGATTTACTAGATTGAATTAATAATTATTACTCAACTAAATTGATAATTATTAATCTCTTGACTCAACCCAGATGGAAGCGATATTATGTGCGTTTCCACTCTGTTGATAACATTATTCTTTAAAATAATATTCTCCGTGATTTCTCATCACTTCCTCATCAGAAATATTCGAGAGAATTTTAATCCAATGCATGCAAATGGTTATCCTCTCCATCGTCGACTAATGTCACGACTGTGATGCATGAGAAAAGGGTATAATATTCGTTTTATGAGGTTTAGAACTGAGAAGTGTGTGAAATCACCTCGTCCATCGCTCACGTTCACTGCTGACTGCCATATGGTACGATTGAAATATGGTAAAAGCTAAAAAGGACGAAGCTCGGCGTTCATCAATCCCTTAAGGGTGTGCCATGCATTCGATCGACCTCATTAAGCACCGTTTGAATTTGACTAAATGCGTATCAGATTTATCGAGGCAGTGCTGCTATCCTCCAAGTCTAGTGCCAAGCTACCGAACCCGGAGTAACGGAAGGCTTGGTGGACCAAAAGCGTGGGAATCAATCTCATTTATATTGCACGCCACCTCTGACCAGTATATATATATATATATA
>MQTX01000247.1:573961-612644 GCA_009735665.1 Angiostrongylus cantonensis | reverse complement strand
TAAGCTTTCTGATGGAAACGCCAGACTCCTTCTCAGCTTGGGAGACCTTGCCGGGAGGCGAATCCCGTGCTGTACATCGCAGTCCGAAACCCGGGAACACCTCATAGCCATGACGAAGTGGTAAGCCGTTAGGAAGACTCCTTTCCTTGCTCACCTACAACTACAGATTTTGCAGTAGGGGAGATTACTTTCTGGCCATTTATACTAACCTTTTACACAGGATTTAGACACTAGCCTTTTTGAAGTGCTGCCATTGTGAAAGTCTTGCGGCTCGAACAGATAGAGTGGGCAGTGTGTTTACCGCATAGCAACCCTGGAATCGGCAAACTAGCTTTTTGTTTGGCTTTCGCACTCACTTCCTTACAGTTCCCTAGTTTTACATAATAATCAATAAGCCTTATATCTTTTTCGGCTTTCGAGATTTTACATAACAAGGTAAGTTCTTTTCACAAGGCGTCCCAACGACATTTCGCGGTATCGCTCACCTCTATTTTACAGCACTGCAGCATAGGCCTTTGCCTATGCAGGACAATTTTTCTTTCATTTTCATCCGAAGTACATCCCTTTGTCAGTGAGACAAATGCAGAGTCGGAAAACTTGACAAAAGTTGTTAAACCTAGTAATATTTTTTACAAAACGTTTTGTTTTGTTGAATATCTCTAAGTGTAACAGTGATGTTTTCGACTTATTGAGATGCTTTGCAGTTTTACCATCTACCGTATCAAAGTTCTTCAACGGCGATGCCTCCCGATAGTCTCCCTAACTGTCCTGGCCTCAGTAAACCGGATCGCAAGAGAAATGAAGTCGCCTCGTGAGTTGATATTAGTGATCATTTTATTTTATATTTACACATTTTTTTATAAAGTCTGGAGTTTTTTCGAAAGACGGTGCAGAGTTCTAGAACCATTGCAAATAGGCAGAACTTTAATCATTTTTTTAAAATATAAAACATTGGTAATTTGACTAAGAGTTGGAAGATGCATCAATAATGCATAAAAGAACACCTAGATGGCAAACGAAAAGCAAGACAAATCACGCCACTAGGGAGGCTTAGGATACAAAAGCATAGCGGAGACGATTTTGAAATACGGCAGGGATGGTGATTGCATGAGTTCAAATACAATCTAACCGATCTCTTGTAATAATTGCGGAGATGAATGTAATGGCGAAATGGGCAGACTTTTGTGTATTCGCATAATAGAACACCTAGATGGCAAACGAAAAGCAAGACAAGGCACGCTCCTAGAGACGCATAGGATACAAAAGCATAGCGGAAGACGATTTTGAAGTAAAAGTCAATATCCTTTCCCAGGAGACTAAGACACCAACGCGCAAACTCCTTGAGGCTTTTTGGATAAATGCCAAAAATCCCGCAATGAATAGCAGGGAGGGATGCCCAGAGGTCACACGCGACCTGGCCCCGTATGCTCGCATCAATTTCTGAAGTGTTTTGGTGCAGACATGAACCATATGCGACTATAATCAGCTTTTCTAACCTTCCTCATTGGAAATCATGTAAAACGCGGCGAGTTTTTCGAGAAGCTGCTGATCATGTAATTGCCATAGAGTTTTTTGTCTTACTGTAAGTGTTGTTGAAGTGTTTAGCCTAATAAATTGTATATCAGCACACCCTTCCAGTCTCTGAAGAAGGCGATTCTGCCGAAACGTCAGCCACTGTTGTATTTTATCGTGTGCTTTTCTACGGAAGTAAGTGTAAGCTGTATAACAACCTAGCGTTTGCTGAACAAGAAAACGACGCATTATGGAGAAGTTGTAGTATCTTTTGACGATGTCAGTCTATCGGTTAAATATACTTCAATTATATCTGTTCGTGCTGGCATGTTCTACACACGGCGAATAACCTTGATGGGATATAAAAAGTTGAACAACTGCACTATTTGGTCTCTAGAACATGCATAACTAAAGGTTAGTCACTGTAATATACAAAGTCCTTGGTTCCATGTCGCATTCAGTGAAAACAAGACCCTCCATCCTATGTGTGGACAGATCGGCACCAAGATTATATGAGAGGATAAAAACGCTAAATCGACTCATCAGTAGACTTCTGGAACTGGTAGTATGGACAAGGTGAGGGTACATGGTTTTGTATAAACTATATGTATAAACTCCATTAAATGGGGCCATGAATGGAGTCGAATGCATGGCGCAAAGCTTACGGAGGGATATCAATGGCGAAGGCTTTCCGCTTGTATAATAAATTATCGACTACGACTGATGCTGAATTGAGGTCGGCAGCTGTTTTGCAGAACGACGGTTATGACGCCTAAATATTTTTTCTGCGATTCCTCCCCACGTCCTCTGTAGTTTATTCTAACCAATTCAATGAATTCAAAAGTTTTTGCAGATGAGTACGTATTCATTGCTTCAGTAGTTAGTAATATGGTCCCAGAATGGTATGCCTGACCGAACTAGTTTGAAGTAAAAGGCTTAGAGCCATGAATTAGACTGTATATCCGATGAGTGATCTCAACATTTTGAATTTGTGTTGAACGAAAGCGATGTGAACAATGAGATTTTCACAGATTTTATTCTGAATAGCCGATCTTGTTATTAGGCCAACTGTAAGAATCAATCAGATCTAACATAGGAGTTTCTCATGCTCTTCATTCTTCGCTTTTTCTCTATTCTGACGTTTTTGAGAGGAGTCTGCCGCACGGTTAGTATTGCAACCTATCAGGAAGCAATTCGAACCTCCTCTCAACGGTCTCCACCAGTCCACTGGAGAACGCCTAAGCTCGGCTTTTCCGAAGATTACAAAGCGAGTTCACTCGACCAGCATTCTACTACATCCATAAAGGAAACGGAATCCTGGATCAGCAGCCGACGCAGCATGCGAAAAGACCTCTGTGGACGATGAATCCACAGAAAACGAGTCGAATACAAGAAATGCTGAGAACGGCACAGTAAATTTGATGGTATAATGGAAAGTTGTATTGCAATGTTGTAAAAACATCAAGAAGTTTTTATTCAGCTATTATCTTCTATTCCACTTCTTTCTCTTTTTCATTCATGCGGTTAAAGGATAAAGGATAGAGCTCCCGGCGTTGATCAATCCCTGAGGGATGCACCATGCATTCAACTTCAATGAATATCGTTGGAGGTGATTGAATGCATATCTGGCCTTCACACTGAATCATGGTGGCCTACCGATGTATCGAACCAGTGCTGCGATCCTCCCAGACAAGTCTTGTTCCAATTTTCAGACCTCGGAAGGATGGAAGCTCGTTGGAGGTGATTGAATGCATATCTGGCCTTCACACTGAATCATGGTGGCCTACCGATGTATCGAACCAATGCTGCTATCCTCCCAGACAAGTCTGGTTCCAATTTTCAGACCTCGGAAGGATGGAAGCCTTGGTCAGCCATGGGCGCGGAGATCGATTCTATGTGTGCGTCGCAGTGGCGCCTCCAACCGCTGCGCCACACGCGCCGTTTCATGCGGTTACCTTTGAAATTTCAAAAACCGACTCTTCTTTAACCTTGGTATGACTGAACAAGATGTACAATCTTCTTGACAGGCCGACGTGACGTTGATAAAAAGGTTTATTTGGCTTGTGTTTCGACGTCTTCGTCTTCCTCAGTGCCAACGATCCGAGTCGATGCTCTACAGTCGCTCGCACTCTCGATCTGGTGTCTTCGTTGGTGTGCCTAGTCAATCTTGTTCAGTGGAGTACCGTTAGAATAGAACAGCCTCAGCCGGCGATGCCCTTTTGTACTTTCCATGACTATCTTCGAAAAATAATCAATCGTAAAAGAACAGGACTTTAGAGCAAAAAATCAATACGTGTCAAATCTGTTGAGGAAACCACCTTCATGTGTTTAGCATTTACCTAAAGCTCATTTATGGAAATAATTGGTGTTTCTGTAAGAGAAGGATTGAGAATAGTGAGAAGAATGAACTGATATCACAGCAGTGATCTGTTAAGCTAGTTTTTCCAAGATAGAAATCAATCATTGCACTCTAGTTGGCCGTCGTGGAACATTTTATTCGTTTTGATTACCCAGCTACTTTTTCACTTATTTGTTCTTCTTCCTTGCTTAATTAGTCATTCATATAATGATATAGTCGAGGATCAGATCAATTATATTCGCCTGTCAGCTGTCACTTTCAAATTTGATTGATTCGAAAAACTAATGAGAACCAGTTGGTAACAGTTTTTTCGTCCGCTGATGCCATCATGTCAGAAATCTCGCCATGCACTTTATATCATTGCGCTGTTTCGACATTCATGAAACTACTTCGTTTCTATATGTGTCTTCACTCTTCCATGCACACATGTCCCCTTAGTGATTTTTCATCATCTTACTATCTTTCTTTTTTTTAGTAAAACTTTCAATCCAGTAAGACTAAGAGAACACGTAGGGCGGTGGTAGTGATACCGTCCATTACCGACACGGGGCTGGGTCGATGCCGCTCCAGGCTTGCCAAGTCTCCCATCCTCGCAGATGAAGGAGGCTAGTAACAGACTTATCTCAGCCCATCCGACTCTTCCCAGCAGATGTAAAACGCTTTAGCGCAGTTATCCTATGATTTTCTGGAGTAACAGTTCGACAAGCTCTCAACGACATTCATAAAAAATGACAAAAGATGCTCCCGAGCACACACGCAGAAAGCTCGAAGGACTTTTTGGTTGAAGGATGCCAGGAAGCAAAATGAATGAATAGGAAGAAGTTCTGGAACTCACTCAAAGACGGAGAGACAAATGGTGTGAAATAAAAAAAACAACTAATATGGCTTGTAAGATTGTTTGCACTTTCATATTCTCAAACATAGCTCTAATCTAGTTGGGCCCTGTCCTCCTACGTGTCAAAAGAAAGTGACTTGAAAAGATTTTTAATCATATGCTCTTTTGCTGAGATACACAGACGGTCTTTTTCCGTATATCGCTTTATACTTTGTTTTTGGAGTGTTTTTATTACAAGTTCGCTTGTGATTGTCATGGCATTTGTCACTTCCAATCTTCTTCCTATTTATTTCACTATTTTTCTAAGCTATAAAAATTAAAGTGAAACTAAAGCTGTGTCTTGTTAATTTTTTGACTTTGGGCAACGATTTCTACAACAAATTTTTTGGCCTGCTTTTTTTCTCGTAAATTGGACTTACTCCTTTCCTTGATCAGAACTTTAATCATTTTTTTAAAATATAAAACATTGGTAATTTGACTAAGAGTTGGAAGATGCATCAATAAAGCTGATTGACAGATTTTCATACTGTCGAGTGCCAGTAGGCACGAGTTCTATGGGAACTTTTCTCGTGTGGTCCTGGTATGCTTTATACCAGTAGACCTTAATCTTTCCTTAATCGCCTTTCTAGTGTGGTTTAAATTATCTCGAATTAAGAAGCGGTTGACCACAAATTTTCTGCTCCTAAAATCATCGGAGCAATAAATATTTAAGTAATAGGAAACTATTCTTTGAAGGTACCATGATAGAAATCTCGCCATTGCATTTAGAGTTTTTCCCTCAATCTGTTAGTTTTTGTCCAGACGTTAATGTGTTTTCGATTGAAATGCGATTCTATGAGGTAAAAAAAGACCAGTAGGGCCCTTGTGGGTTTTGGGAATAATCGAGAAAAAACAAATACTGAGGCCGGTTTAAGAAAAAAAAAAGTGATACACAGTAAGAAAAACTGTGGGAATCGTTGTGATTTTCATGAGAATGTTCCAGATTTTTCGGTACGACGCGCCGCGGTGCTTTGTTTTGTCGATCTGGTAATTGGCTGGAGATCATCGACGAGCGAACAAGCCAATTGGAGACGCGACGGGGCGGGATTGGCGACTCGGTGCGTGGCACACGACGCGAAGGCAGCCGATTCAGTAAGCGTGCAGCTTCCGTCTATTTTTTAGGACCAGAATGCGATTTTGAAGCTACATAGGATTTTATATGCAAAAGTGTCGGTCATATAATGGCCCTTCCAGGTTTTATTCAAAAATATTTCGAAATTTTCATTTCTTTTACACGACTCGCCATTACATCCACTGTGCGGATCTCGGCGCTTTTTGTGTTCGACTCGTTTTCCTCGTACTCATCGTCCACAAAGATTGTCGAAGATTTGACGTGTTGTTTCGCTTACTTATTGAGGTTTTCAGCTCCTTCGTGAATATTGTAGAATACTGGTCCAGTCGAATCCACTTGCTATTTAGGGGATAGCCGAGTTAGGGCGTTCCCACGTAGTTTCGCGGAGATTATTGGGAGGAGGTCGCACCTGCATCTTAATTCGTGGTTGATTGTATTATTAGCAGCTGCTCTATTTATCCTCGTAGTTTTTGGAAAGCTAATTAAGACTAGGGGCGCATGTGGCGCAATGGTTGGAGGCGCCACACCGACGCACACGTGGAATCGATTCCTGTGCCCATGGCCCACCAAGCCTTCCAACCCTCCGGGTTGGTAAATTGGTACAAGACTTGTTTAGGAGGATAGCAGCGCAGGCTCGATACGTCGGTAGACCACCGCAAGTCACTGTAAAGGGCACATATGCATTCAATCACCTCCAAGAATACTTAATGAAATCGGGTACATGTCGCATCCCTCAGGGATTCATCAACTCCGAGAGCTTTATCGTTTAGAAAGCTTTAATTAAGACTACCTACCGTTACCCCGGTTCAAAATTTCAAAAAGGTAAAGAGAACCGAAGATAAACTGGTTCCTGCGTACTTTTATGCATGTTTAACTCGCTTATATGTTTGTCTCTATAATTTTGCCTTATTCTTTCCCAATATATGGGTTAAATATTGTTAACTTCTTTCCTGTGTGATGGAATTCACGACCAGAAACTTTAATATAACGGATTCTTACATTTTTTTCTCTACAAAAATTGTTTCTTTCTTCCGGGAACACTTCAATCAGAAGGTAGTTGGTAGTTGTAGTAGTAGTTGGAAACCTGGTGACCAGTATGGCATGAGCATAAAGTTCTTCTGATATGGAAGCAAACGTAGTCGACTCCGATGAAGCCGCCTACGACACCAGTATTGAGTATTTTTATCGTTATAATTTCCCATTCGGCCACAAAACCATAAATTCTGCGATTGCACATAAATTGCGGAGCATTTTCACGGAAAATCACTTTTTCTACCAGGCTTCGGCCAATGCCAGGAAAGCCGTAAAACATGAGGAGGAGAGTTTGTATGCATTTATGTGGATCGCGTAGAATGATAGATGCTTACGGCGTCTGCAAACCTCTTAGCGTTAATTACGTTGAGCGACTTCACACGTGCACCTGGAACGAAGTGACTGATACGAACGTTCGATAAATAAATACTATCTACCGTTTGGGAAGAGATGAGCACATTAGTTAGTGGTTCTTCGAAATACACACGTGGTCTATGGTTTGATACTACTCCGTTTGCGAAGTAATTTTCATCTTTAGGAAGGGTAAATTGCTGTCCGACTCGTCTGAGTGAGCGAAGAAATGTCTTGATATATCGGTAGGCATCTAAAAGTGAATTTATAGGCTAAATATACATTTAGCCACTATGATGCTGAGATATTTGCAAAATTTCGGACCACAGGTGTCTGCGGTGGAGAACGAACGCGCTACTACTCTTTCCGGGAGCTAACGCATGCACCACCACACCACGCATGTCCTTCGTTCGGCCTGTCTGTCAGCTAGTTCTATCGACCAGCGCCGTAAGCAATCACCCGTCATCGGGATTGATCTTGGGAGCTCAAATCGGCAGTGGACCTAATTAAGCTGAAGCTGCTATGGAATCATAAGTTAACTTTTTATTTACTGCCTATTACAATTTTTCACGACAGGGTCTTATGTGTGGTGCAACCACAATGATGCTGAGATATTTGCAAAACTCCGAACCGCAGGTATCTGCGGTATGGAAGGAACCCGCTATTACCCCCTTCCGGGTACTAACGCATTCACCACCACACCATGAGGGTCCTTCCTTCCGCCTCTCTGTCAGCTAGTTCTATCGATCAGTGCCATCAGCAATCACATGTCAACGGCGCAGGCGGAACAAAGGACCCGCATGGTTTTGAGTTGAACGCGTTAGCCCCTTGAGAGGGTAATAGCACATTCGTTCCCCACAGCAGACACCTACGGTCCGGAGTTTTGCAAATATCTCAGCGTCGTTGTGGTTGTATCACACATAATGCACCGCTGTGGAAAATTGTAATAGGTGGTAAATGAAAATTTTAACATTGTAAATATGCATTTAGCCACCTCTGCATTGCCTGCTGAAGTCGAAAGCATTGGTGAGTCCTCAGGCATAGATGCTCTCATGACAATGTTTAATCTTGAGTTTGTTGTGGACTGGTCGACGCCCAATTTTTAGCCTTTGTGGATTCGCTGGTTTTTTTTAAATAAACAATATTTTTTCGATAATTCCAGGACGTCGTGGGTTGTGAACAAGAATAGATTGTACAAATGATGTTATTTATGATGATGCTTACTATATGCTACTATGGTCCCTCATACAAAAACGTTACCGTCAACATTTGGAAGGGTTTTGCAACTTATGGGTCTCCTTTTCAGAATTTTTTTTTTTATACCCGCGCACTCTCTTCAATAGCCATCATCCACTTTAACGATTAGAATTGAAACGGCAGTCGATTAGCACCGAAGTTTCTGGTTAATGAACTCGTTCGAAAGAGGACATTCTGTATATTTCTGAGTGCAGAATAGAGTTTTTATCGACCAATGTTCAAAGTGAACGTCTACATTCTACAAGCTATAAATTGGTGATAAATAGTTCTGTCTGTTGAAGTAAACCACTCTAAAGTGTATGAGACTCATAAGTGTTTTACTGGCACCCATAAGTTTCACTTTCACAGTTTCACGAGCGAGTGTTAATCAACGCAGTACGCTTTATCTCACAACGTGGTCTACCATGTTGCTCTGAACAGTTGTCTTTTAATAATGCTTTTCACACTATAAAATGTTGAAGCAAAGAAGCTTTTGTGCGACAAAATTAACAAATCTTAATCTGTCTAACACGTTGACAACCACCCGTCCCAGAGGTGGAATCTCGGTTTGGGAAAACGTTTGGCCAATTGGGGTATCAGGCGTAGCTACTGGATTCGCCGGGTGTCTTCTACGTAAGGAAATAAGGCTGGCGTCTGTTCTGGATGAAAGTTTTAAGTTAAACTATTAGGAAAATCAGAATCTCAGCTCAAACAAAGATTATTTCTGACATCTACTCATTTTGAGTTTATTCAAGCTCAAACTTTATCAGAAGCATGTCATATTCGATCACTCTGAGGAGGAAATTCTGTTCGCATTTCTAAAGCTTGAGAATGATACTCTTTTTTAAATTCATATTTATTTCTCATTTTTAAAGACAAATAAGTAGAATGAAAAAACAGGCAGTAAAAGTTTAAACATTAAAACATTGTGGCGTCTGCTGCAGCTCCAATTTAGATTCAACGCCGAGTTGTACTCCCTAAATTAATCTCGTTTCCGGGTGATTGTTGACAGCACTATTAGAGCAGAAATGTGGCTGAGGGAAAGGCAAAGCAGGGGTCTTGTGTGGCATTGTGGATAATATGTGAGCTGCCGAATAGGGTAATCGTGGGTTCGAGACCCAACTAAGGTCCGGAATTTTGCTCATATCTCAACATTCTTGTGATCTTACCTGAATTACCTAACGCCTGCATTCAAGGGGAAAGCTGTAAAAATTTCGAGCACGAATCCTAGACCAACTGAGCGTCAATTGAAAGCTAAATGTGTTACAATCGCTGCATGGCTATATCCACCTTAAGTTACCGATGGCCAATGTTGAATGTACTACCTGCTTGTGGCCTAGCAGGAGCAACATTTTCTAACACAGGTTTGCTACCAGCTAGACCACGTAATGGGCGAATTTATCCTTTTCGATTTGGGTTAGCGGTGCCATGGCAATGAATTGCATTTCGCACACCATATTTCCAAATCGAGTGAGTTTTTGAATTTAAAAGGGCGATGAATACTTGCACAATTGAAGAATTACTTGCGAATGTTTTCCTTTCGTGACTACAGATCTCTTTCTCATAAAGTTGCAATCTTTCCGTTATAATTGCAATTTTAGCTATTAATTTTCCACAGATTGCCTGGTTCACAGAAGTGAGTTTCATTTCAGGTGTGCTTGAATTTCTCTCTGTCGCCATCGGTTTGGTGAGCATACGAGGAGAAGTTTCACAACGATATTTATGTATGGATCGGGACGGGAAATTATATGCAGCGGTGAGCTTATAAGGATTTACATAATTTCTTTTTTATTCATTTGCCTTTTAGTTGTTTGACGTTGTAAGTTGTCAGCGGGTTTGTTCTCATGTTGAAAGCTTTCATAAACAGTGCTTAAATCGGTCACCTATATCACTTCTATCACCTGTAGTCCTGTTGGTCGTCGAGTGACTCGAGCAGGAATCAGTAAATCTTCCTATCGCATTACGTGTCCGGCCTACTTTATCTTCGACTGCTTGGCATACAGAACAGCATCTTTGGTTTTTGATCGCTGATGCAGGTCGGAGCTTCGGATTCTTTCTCTTACTTGCGTGACATGGGATACTCTTAGCATCGTCCTTGACAGCGCGTTCAATAACGCTGAGTGATATATCATCCTGCTTACACACCGGCCAGGTTTCTGACGCATACGTTAACGCAGGAAGAACTGTTGAGTCGAAAAGGTGGGCACGGAGTCGGGTGTTTTTGGTTCTCTTCACTACATCCTCGATGCTCTTGAAAGCTCCACAAGCCGCTCGTTTCCTTCTGCTCAACTCTGGAGCTAAGTCGTTCAACATGTTGATTTCCTGACCTAGATTGACATAACTGGAGCATTCGGAGATATTCGTTCCGTTGAGCGTGAATGGGGCACGCGAAACCAATCCGTTCCTCATAAACATGGTTTTTGTGAGATTTAGTCCAAGATCAGTCTTTCCACAGGCTCTATCAAAATCGGCAAGCGTTCGTTTCGCTTGGCTAATATTGGGTGTCATAAGGACGATATCATCAGCAAAACGAAGATAGTGTAATTGCCGACCATCGATTTTCAATTCCATGTTGTCCCATTCCAACGTTTGCATGATATTCTCAAGGGGGGCCGTAAATAATTTTGGCGAGATGATATCGTCTTGATTAACACCTCTTTTGACGTTGATGTCTATGTCGTTATAGAATGATGACATCCTAGTCGTGAAACCATGTACAGTTCGCGAAGATTTTTTACACACTGAGCAGATACCCGCTGCCTAT
Organism: Angiostrongylus cantonensis; assembly: GCA_009735665.1. NCBI lineage: Eukaryota > Metazoa > Nematoda > Chromadorea > Rhabditida > Metastrongylidae > Angiostrongylus > Angiostrongylus cantonensis. The sequence goes on along the minus strand of MQTX01000247.1, from coordinate 601,444 downwards.
CAAGGGCTTTCATGACAGCTTCTATCTCAGTTGTTTCAAAAGCCTTCCTTAAATCGATAAAAATGAGGCACAGCGGACTTTTGTACTCTTGCGATACTTCCGTGGGTCTTGTTATCGTGTGGGTGTGCTTTATCGTAGTAAAACCCTCCGAAACCCTGCTTCCTCACATGGCTGCTCTTCGACCAGTGTTCTGCAAATCCTGTTTCGGAAGACACGAGAGAAAAGTATGTTGACGATAGACAGCAAGCAGATTGGGCGATAGTTGCCGATATCGTAGAGGTAAACCTTCTCGAACAATAGTACGGTCTTGCTGGTCTTCCATTGAGTAGGAACCTTGCATTCATGTTGGCAACGCATGAAGAGCCGAACCAATAGCTTAAATCGGGAACAGGGATTATTCTCCTCACTAGGGTCATTAGCGAGTACTGTAGTCAACGAAGGTTCTTCAAATTACAGCACCTCTAATGGTTGACCTCAATTAATATTTAGAAGGCCACACACCACTCAATGAGTATTTTTGAGGCTCCGCAGAACTACACTTCTGAATGCGTATTTCTCGAAGAAATGATGGAGAATTACTACAATTTGTATTCGTCGTGTGCTCATGGCACACGAAAGCGACCATGGTACGTCGCGTTGGTAAGTAATCCGTTCATATTCATAGTCAAAAATCTCCCCGTATTCTTTTCAAGTATTTTATTCGCAGTAATCGTTTCATTGTTAAAGCGTCGAACTGGTCGAAGTCGTCGCGGAAAGAACGCACGACGACGGAGGAAAGCCAGTCATTTCCTCGTTATACACTATGACACACCACCACCAGGAAGTTTAGGACAATATGACTTAGGTAATCATAAAGGATAAAGGATAAAAGATAAAAGAGTGCTCTTGGCGTTGATCTATTGGCGAGAGATGCCTTTAGTTATGCATGTCCTAGAGACCAAATAGTGCAGTTGTTCAACTTTTTTATATCCCATCAAGGTTATTCGTCGTGTGTAGAACATGCCAGCACGAACAGATATAATTGAAGTATATTTAACCGATAGACTGATATCGTCAAAAGATACTACAACTTCTCCATAATGCGTCGTTTTCTTGTTCAGCAATCGCTAGGTTGTTATACAGCTTACACTTACTTCCGTAGAAAAACACACGATACAATACAACAGTGACTGACGTTTCGGCAGTATCGCCTTCTTCAGAGACTGGAAGGGTGTACTGATATGCAATTTATTAGGCCAAACACTTCAACAACACTTACAGTAAGACAAAAAACTCTATGGCAATTACATGATCAGCAGCTTCTCGAAAAACTCGCCGCGTTTTACATGATTTCCAATGAGGAAGGTTAGAAAAGCTGATTATAGTCGCATATGGTTCATGTCTGCACCAAAACACTTCAGAAATTGATGCGAACATACGGGGCCAGGTCGCGTGTGACCTCTGGGCATCCCTCCCTGCTATTCATTGCGGGATTTTTGGCATTTATCCAAAAAGCCTCAAGGAGTTTGCGCGTTGGTGTCTTAGTCTCCTGGGAAAGGATATTGACTTTTACTTCAAAATCGTCTTCCGCTATGCTTTTGTATCATCAACTTTATTATTGAGCTCTTTTTGCCTGAAGAATAGCTGAGGAAATCGTGCTATTTGTAAGGCCCCACTTGGTGCTGTTCGCACCTATTTGCGTTTCATCTCCAGCCTTTTGCGGAGTCTATCCTGAAGTTCATGTGAACTACATGTGACCCTACGCATGGTTACCGTAGAAATTGGTTCAGAAAGACCACTCTGTGTCCGCATAGTACACCATTTGTTGTTTCACATAGACGGTCATACAGTCGGTTACGAACTAACTGACGACGTAGAGTAGATGGTGGTATTTCAACCGTCGCTACCGATTCCTCCAGACCTGCCCTTCATAAGTACCGTTTCGTAGCAACACTTACTTCATCGCTAATAAAGGGCAACATAAGCGGGACTTTGTTTTGGCCAAGTATTCATTTGGGTGCGTCGCTCACCTTCTAAACTTATCTCGTACGGTAACTACTTTGTAATCATTGGAAATGCTATTTGCCCAGCAAAGTCGCGTGATTCTTCTTTTAGTTCTCTGGTTGTGCACACAGAGGTAGCTGTTCGAAACATATTTCTCACAAGCGCCCTCTGTGTGTGTGATGGATGGGAAAAGGAAATGAACAATGATTTTCTTGTTACTTGGTTTTCGGTACCACTTTGTCATGTAACCGCTACTTGATAAGTTGATTTGGACGTTAAGAAAATGGAAAAGCCAGGTCTTTTTCGGTTTCTCCCGGGTGAATTTAGTATACTCAGACCGCTCATTCAATAATTCAAAGCATTTGTCCATCTCCTCCTGAGTAGAGAAGATGACAAAACAATCATCTATATACCTGCAGTAGAGTAGTGGCCGGAGGTCGATAACCGGGGCTTCTATTCTAGACATGAACGCAATGGCGAGAGTTGGTGCCAAATACTGTGCCATTGCCAGCCCTCTCATTAACGTGTAATGTTTCCCAGACCATCTGAAGATCGAGCAGTTTAAGTACTCTTTTAAGAGAGCCAAAAGCTGCTGAAAACTGCGATTGCATGAATTCAGATACAGCATACCTGATCTCTTGCAATGATTGCGAAGATTAATATATTGGCGAAACGGGAAGATCCTTGTGTATCCGTATAAAAGAACACCTAGATAGGAAACGAAAAACAAGACAAAGTGCCCCACTAGGGACGCATAGGATATAAAACATAGCGAAGACGATTTTGAAGTTAAAGTCAATATCCTCGCACAGGAGACTAAGACGCCAACGCGCAAACTCCTTGAGGCTTTTTGGATAAATGCCGAAAATCCGGCAATGAATAGCAGGGAGGAATGCCCAGAGGTTACACGCGACTTGGCCCCGTATCTATATATCAATTTCTGATGTGGGGTGACGCAGTCATCAACCATATGCGACTATAATCAGCTGTACTAACCTTCCTCATTGTAAGTCATGTAAAAAAGCGGTGAGTTTTTCGAGAAGCTGTTGATCATGTAATTGCCATGAAGTTTTTCGTCTTACTGTAAGTGTTATTGAAGTGTTTGGCCTAATAAATTGTATATCAGTACACCCTTCCAGGCTCTGATGAAGGCGATACTGCCGAAACGTCAGCTACTGTTGTATTGTATCGTGTGCTTTTCTACGGAAGTAAGTGTAAGCTGTATAACAACCTCGCGACTGCTGAACAAGAAAGCAACGCGTTAATAATTCGCTTAGGAATGCGCAGTGCAATTGCATTCGTTGCGTCGAGTAGATGGATGAATATATTTACTTATGAAATCGTGTTTCTTATCCTTCAAAAAGACTTTTGAAATTTTGCCAATCCCGGAAGTATGGTGAAAAGCGCTAAGCTTATCCCTCGGAATCAAACGCATGACCTTATGCATCCACGAGCACCTCTAGTCATTAAGTCATTAAGTCATTCATGCGCACATGCACCTGGTGGAGTGCGAAGAGAAGATTTTTTTGGATCCATTTCAATTTTTGCATAGTTAAATTAACTGAAAAACTTGAACTCCAATGGAACTGAAATCTCTGCAAAACGATTAATGGAAATAAATTTATCGACTATTGGAATTACACGAATTCCGGATGTATTAACTTATTGGGCCTGATATAGTCTTTAGCATAAGTCATAGCATGCGGTAAGCTGCCTGAGAACTTATTTCTATCTATCTTGCGTTTCACCGGAGACCATCAATCTCTGTTAGGCCGTTTCCTCAATGTCCTCTAGCCGAATGCGCCACTCAACCTGACAATTAGTCAAGTAATCAACTGAGTCGCTACTGCTACGCTTATGGATGTCGTTTAAAGTTAGGTAAGAGAATAACCTAGTGAAGAACAGGACGAGCGCTGCAGATGAAGAAGTGACATATGAATAAATAAAACTAGAAAATATGCGTAATCTGAAGTTCTGCTACTTTAAGGTCGCCTGTTGGCTCCATCGTTGAAACACCAACCGCCAAAAGATCAGTCGTTCATACAACGTCAAAATTTGGCGAAGACACGGATCGAACAAATCCAGAGTCGACTAGAAAATCACGGTCCAACAGCATCTACTCACCTGCGTAGAATTCGTAAACGTAAGCGACGACGACAACAACGACTGGAACGCGAACAGCGACGACGACAACAACGACAACAGGAGTTGGAGCGTTTGCGTGAGCAGGAACTCAGTCAAAAACGCAGACCCAAGTGAGTTTCTTAAGGATTATTCATTTGTCTGGAGCAAAAGTCCATATAATAAATTTAATACACAACTATGCATTGTAGATTTTTCATTAAAACATTAATTGAAGTGTAAAAAGTTCAACTTTCAATGCACTTGTGGCACTGACATTGTTTTAAACTATCGGAGTGGATCACGTAGCAGATAATCATTTCATTCGTTTTTATGGTCTAATATGGTTTTAAATATGTGGAGCCCCAAGAAGCATTTGTTCTTCTTCACGAGGTCTGCAACTCTTCCAGTCTACTCTGTTGGTTTTCCTTCTAGAGTCTTTTATTTCTCCGTCGCTTCTTTAAGAAGCTAAATTGTCTAATTGTCCAAAGTGTTCTTATGCTACCCGACTATTTCTATATTACTCCAAACATGTTCTCGATTCGCTATTAGAAACATGACGTCTTTCGCGAATTTGAGCATCGAACTTCGGACTGGTTGTTATAATTTTCGGATGACTTCTTTTAGCATTTTGTAACCTATCAATGACTTGCATTTTTCACCCCAATTATTCGTTAAAGTGCTTTTTTCGAATGGTTCATTTTCGGTCTCGAGGTCTAGCACAACTTTCACTGATCTAATACTTTTCTGGTCTTTTGGATAGGAATTTCTTTCTTTAGAATATTGTTATAACCATACTTCGGTTTTTCTCATCAACACATGCAGGCGATTTTTCTATTATATTCTATCAACCCATATCTTGACTCCGCGCGCTAAGGATGAAAAGAGCTCAATCTTGATAATGTTCCCGAGTTCTTCAAAATATCTATGACACTGTGTGTGGTGGTTGTTGTCGCAGTCAAATTTCAACTCGCAAAACGGACTTATGCGGAAGGTCTCCTAGATGGTTTTTGAAAGGGTCTAAGACTTCGCTCATTATATAAGAGGTGCCGAAAATGAAGTGGCTAGAGATGTTGGGTATCTGGGTATACCCCAGGGTATGGGTATCTGGGTAAACATGGGTATCTGGGTATATACCTTAGGGTGGGTATATGGGTATGGATATACATATGGGTATCTGGGTATATACCATCCTCTTAGGGTGGGTGGGTTGGTATGGGTATCTGGGTATATACCTTAGGGTGGGTATATCCTCTTAGGGTGGGTGGGTGGGCATGGGTATCTGGGTTAGGCCTATGGTGTACAGTACACGTGTGGTGTCTAATTCAACCAAACGCCGGACCTGAAACAAACACTCCTTCATCTATCTGTCATCTGTCAGCAAATTAGTACAGAGTTATCTCGGAAACGCTTCATCTCATCCACAGTGGTCCGTGACAGTTCTCACTTTGGATACCCTAGAACGCTCTATCCAAGGACTCCATGAAAAACGAGGAAGGCCACAATTCTCAAGTAACAACAGAACCCATACCCAATCCGAACACCTTCGTGGATTCTAGATTCAAGAGAAGGAAATAAATGGAAAAAGAGCTGGAATTCGCACAATGTGTAAGAATAGGGCAAATAAATTTTTAAAGGAGTATCAATCAGAAACTGGATCTTCACCGACAATCCTTTCTGGTGCAATAAGACCATTTCGAAATTTTGTCTCCTTCATGGGCTTACGCGAATTTTTTACGAAAAGCTCTTTATTGTGGACAATGTTTTTGGAGCCTCCAGAGTGTTCAAAGGTGTAACGATTCTAGTCGAGTGTCCATAGCACGTAGTAATATCGAGTCAAATCGGGATCTGTGGAACATCGTAGGAAGAAAGAATGATCTCTGGGTCGGTTGGTTTCGCAATTTCGGAGAGTTATAATACAATTCGAACGAGAACTACACAATCCCTGAGGAATATGGAGATTTTCTTCGGAACCAATGTCGATGAACTGAACACATCACAGCGTGATCACGAACTTCATATTCTACGTATGTGTTTTATAGCAACGTCAAAGACAAAATATATACAGCCCAATATTTGGGACTTTTAAGCTATTCACTTCTTTATAGCTTATCTGGTTGCTTTGAAATATGAATTTTTTGAGCCTACATTGGATTCAACACATTCAAAACGTTGATTTCAGATTATCTGGAGCAGGTCTTCTTTGGTCTCGACCTTATTAATCTTTCATTAATGCCGAAATCCAAATATTGCCATTGACTTTGGCTATTAATTTTTATGTACTATTGATTTTCCGCAAGTCGTCGGAGGCATTCTCTCTTATCAACTCCGCCCACGATGATGATCTCAACGCGCTGGTTGTCCGCTCTGTTACCGTATCTCGATGACATTCAGCTGCTAATCGTCATTTTAATAACTTAATTATGGAGCTTTATAACGAGCTAAAATATCGTTGTTGCTTTTTATTTCAAACTGAATAGCTTTCGTTATCGATAATTTTATCTGCGAGGAGTTTCAACGAGTTGAAGGAAACACTTCTATCACTTTTCATTCCAACAAAATAGATCATCTCCTAAATTCTCGAAGGAAATAACTTAACTGAAGCAGTTGTTTCCCTAGTTAATTGTGAACGAAGAACGGTTCCGATCCCTATAAAGGGATCTTTTTCGATAGAATCGATTCTGACGAAAAATTCATTTCTAGAGGGAGATCTCTAGAGAAATGGGAATCTCCCACCGCTAACAGTGATAACTCCAAACTTTAGAATTGAAGCATACCGGTGTTTAGCAAATTAGATCCATCCTCCAAGGTGATGACTCGCTAGATTTCCCAGTCTCTCGCACGAAATGGCACATTTGAAGATGTTTCCTATCAGAGTTTCTCGTGAAACTCCATCGTTTTCTCCACTAACCGGCGCCATCTGCTTTCTCACATGACCAATTCAGCACTTTTCCGTCCACCTAAACCCACTTATTTATCGCCTATAACTACGTGTTCAGCTATTTGTATACTTTTATTTCCATTCTTTGACCACCAACACTTCAAGTATCTCCGATATGATGTCTCTCGCTACATAGTTTTACATATGTGTGCATTCAAACCGTGCATATTTCTTCTTGTGAACAACTCCATTAACGAAACGGATCATTACGAGTACTAAAGTAGGTGAATAAGCTATATGAGGAGTCGTAACGCGGGTATCACGAAGCTCTAATGCACTGATCGTGATATTCGTTACTAGACCCAAATGTATATGTATTGATTGTTTGCGGACAAAGTCTCTGCTTCCCGGTGTATTCCGTTGATCGATTCTTGTACATTGACAGATTTCCAGTCTTTTTCTACTAAGCACAATTGTCGATTCGAAAATGACTGTATACCGACATGAACAAATAAAACGAATATTTCTATGATGTTTCATCTCATAGCCATTGTTACAGAATTCAATGGCTCAGCCAAGTTACAGGTTCCAAAACGGTAAACCACAAGAAAATGTTTTAGGCACAGAAAATGGATAACCAATGTACGCCATGAAAGATACCAAGGTAACACCATGAACGATTTTTAAGGTATCACTCTCAACACAGACAAATCTCTGACAAAAATCGTTAGTGTTGCATTCAATCCCTGCGTTATATAGTTTTCATCAATGCTAATTATAGACTGTGCACAGATTGACATGTAAGAAGGGAAGGAAAGAAGGGGTTAAAAAATGGGAAGTAGAAGCATCTGCTAAGTGGTGTAATCGCTTAATTATCACCATTGCGACCCTGTGATTTGAATAGCTTATTTGATTTTAAGCCAACTCTCAAATCAAAACGTCGACGATAGCGCTCCATGAACTTGATGTCACGTGCTGCTTGTTTGGCGATGGTGCCTAAAAGAAGATGGTTCTTGACTAGTGACTAACGCATATAACAGTTTATAATAGTAACATCTCTTTCAAAATCACAGCATCTTTTTCTGAGAAAAACTGCAAACTTAGTAAAAACCAAGTGTTGACTACATAATAAAGTTTTTTCATTCATTGATAAGCCAACACAAGGTTGTCAGAGAATAGTTCTCGATATTCTTGTTGAGCAAACACAAAGTGTTACTCCATTCTTTACTCCATTAAAGCTGACGTTTCGGCAGCACGGCCTTCTTCAGAGGCGTCTTTTACGTGACTTCCACTGAAGAAGACTATATGCGACTCTACATCAGCTGCTCTTCTTCAGTGGAAATCACGTAAAAAATTGCTCTAAGGAAAGCGATACTGCCGAAACGTCAGCTTCAATGGAAGAAAGAATAGAAGGATAAACGATAGAATTCTCGGAGTTGATCAATCCCTGAGGGATGCGTCATGCATTCGGCTTCATTAAGCATCGTTTGAAGGTAACCTAATGCATATCTGGCGGGATGACTCGCGTTGGCCTACCGATGTATCCAGTGCTGCTATCCTCCCAGACACAAGCTTCGTACCGACCTTGGAGGGATGGAAGGCTTGGTTGGCCATAGACGCTGGGATACATTCCCACGTGTATAGTGCAGGGCGCCTCCGACCACTGCGCCACACGCGCCCGTGGAAGAAAGAATAAAGAGAACTATTTGACCAATGTCGAGGTTAACAGAAAGTCAGTCTTCAAAAAGAGTTCTGAACATGAAAAAAAGGTTATTGCTCCATCTAAAACACTCCATAATGACATCATGTAGTCAAAACGTTAACCTTTGGAACCATAAATGAACGAAGGGAAATAACAGCAAATCGAGATAAATAAATGTAATTTGGTACCTGTTGTACTCGTCCAAGCCAAAGCAGGATAAAGTCCCCGTGCTTTTTCTAAAGCAGTCCTTCCTACATCAGGCTTGTTACTATCTTTTGGACGGAGATACTGACGATAATACATCATTAACAAACGATGACCAATCTTCGCTCCTGAATACATTTACCACTATTTGGATTACTATAATTATTTCCAAAAACGAGACTAAATTACATGCCGACAACAGAGTGATACTTGCTAAATTCAAAAATCTAATAATACAACCACAAGGATTCTGAGATTTGAGCAAAACTCGAGACCTCAGGTGTGCGTCGAACACGGGATTAATCTATCCAGAGGTCAGCAGGTTTTCACATATCTCAGCATCCTCATGGCTGTATTTCACAGCATTAAGTAGAAGTCAAACAATGTGATCAAATAATCAAATATGTGATCAAATAATCAAATATGTGATCAAATAATATCTTCTCGAGCTACATCCTTTACTTTACTACTGCTCAACTCAATAGACAAAGCAAAAAATCAGAAACAAGAATCTCACCGGAGGGAAGAGTCAAGCTCCAACCATCATCAATAAAGCTGTCTGATACACCGCTTTCATAATCACTATCGCACATTGGACTAGAAAAAATTAACTGTGAGAAGAAAACAAAACTAAAGCTGTGTATGATACAAGCAAGAATCTTCAGTTTACAATTGACAGATCGGAGTAAAAAATAAAAATGGATAATATGGCAATTAGAGATGCAGAGACTTTCACCGCGGGTAATTTTAATTTTAAGGATGAATGTAGAAAAATTAAAAACAGTCCCAATGATAATTCCAATTTAAGCCGCAAAGTCTCACCAGACGAACTGCTGTATTAAGAAAAAGTTCAAGCAGAAAAGAAACTAGCTAGTTTTCTAAACTAAAAAATCCTACCTATAATCATAATACTCTGCAAACTCTAGCATGCCTTCCGGTTCACGATTAATCTTGCAGTGCTGCTTGTCACGCATGTGGGCTTGACAAGCGGCCGTAGTAGCAAAACGACTTCGAATGTCCGGGCAATAGATGCAGCAGTGTCCGGCGCCAACCTTCAACCCTGTAATGAATTAAACACATAGATTCAAAACCTTGCAGATATATGAACGTAATCTGACAAAAATAAAACTAAACGTTGCAAAAAGCACCTAGATAGTTAAGCATTCCATCCTCGTCAACCAAACGTTTCTTATCTGGCAAAGAGAAACCGTGATGGAATTTCATATGTTCAGCAATTTCTTCTTTGTTTGACTTTGCTTGCGGACAGAATAAACATGATGTGATAGGGATCGCCTGTAGTATTAAATGTTATCAAAAGCTCCCGCTACCAAAAAGCGGGCAAATTGTAGTAGTCATGATGCGGATGATCTTTCAACTATCACTTTGAACACGAGTTTTTAATACAGAAAACATAGTATGCATACAGTTGTCAAGCACTTAATCAAGAATTAAGAAAAACCTGGCCCTCATCAAAATCAATGCCGTCCTCGCCGTCAGACCCATGAACTGTAACCCAACTAGAGCTGCTGTCATCATCATCATCATCAGGATCACTGGTCTCAATGCTTTGAATTTCGATGTCCGCAATTCGCTCATGTGACTGCACTAACTGTTCTGAGTTTTTCTGGAATTTTAAATATTAAAGAGTATAAGAAAATCCTTCGGGAATCAAATTAAAGATACCTATAATCCTAATCATATTTGAGAGCGTACAAAGAATACAGCCAACCTTTCTAGGTTGACGTGGACCTTTCGGCCCTTTTGTTTCCATTTCCTTGTGTTTCTTACTAGCAAGATGATCTTTCAACGCGTTCCGTGACTTCATCTTCTTCCGACATATGAAGCAATATAACGAAGACAGTTCATCCTCCTCTTTTTGCAACGCCTTCAAAGAAAAAATTGTAGCAGCAAAGCGCAGAAAACACGGAATTTCACAAAGAACACATAGACACAGACAACACTTTGCAACATGGAGAAGCGCATACCTCTTTTTCGGCCCGGTAGGTAAGAACTTTGTCGCGAAATTGTTCATCGGTAACAGGAGGTAAATCACTGACCTAAAAGATCAATAACACTGAAGCGTAAAAAGGTAAACGATTCCAGATTGGTGTGCCATGGAATCAACGTCATCACACACCGTTATAGGTGACTCCAAACAAATCTGACCTTCACAATTAGTTGCGATGGTCGATGTATCAAATAAGCCTTGCTATTCCCTAGACAATGCCGGTTCAAACCTATCAACATTGGAGGGATTCAAGCTTTGCTAAGCGCGATGCGCTGGATCGAACCAAAGACGTCTGTGTTGCAAAGCACCTCTAAATCCTGCACTATAGGCGCCAATCAATAAGTTTAAAAAAGGACAGAGCTCTCGGCATTGATCAATCCCTGAGGAGTGCGCCATAAATTCGACATCATTAAGCATCGTTTTGAGGGTGACTGAATGCATGTCTGTGCTTTACAACGACTCGCAGTGGTTTACCGATGTATCGTGCCAGTGATTCTATCCTTTCAGCCAAAACTAGTACCAATTTGTCGATCACAGGTGGGATTGAAGGCCTGATGACTCTGGGGCGCGGGTATCGATCCCATGTGTACAACAGGGTGCCTCCGACCACTGCGCCACACGCTTCACAATAAGACCACAGTTAAAAATTAAAGGTACCATATTTATAACCATGACCCCTCTTATTATTTTCATGAAAAACTTACAGATAAAACCCATACAATGGACTTATAAGAAAGCGATAAATAGAGAAGTAAGTGCTAAAAGAGCAAAAGTTGCGTGAGGGCGGAAGTGCGTAATGGCTATGTGGACACCTACACTTACGTCCTGTATGCAATACACTATAGTAAAGATCCAGTTGTATAAAGCACACTATATACCACCACTCGGATAGTTGGACGGCTCGTATCCACTGCTTTGCTGGCTACAGCATAGTCTCCACTTTTCTGGAGTTTTGCTGGTTTAGTTACCGTGGTTCCGTGGACTCCCGAGATTAACTTAGCCAAAAATCTGCCACGTATACCACTACGGACAAAATTAAATTAGTTTTGCATTTCATCACAGATCTTCAATCTTGTGGAGATCGTTGCTTTGAAATGTATCCATTAAAAAGCCAAAATGAGCTTTGCTGTAGTGACGGCTGCGATGTATGCACGTGTTGTAGTGACCGTTGAGCTGTTCACTACTTTGTGGTAAATCAGTGGTGAGAATACTAGGTTGCAGCGAATATTAGATAGTGTGGAGACTATCGACTAGTTGCTCGACTCTCGAAAGTGGTTCTGTTTCGTGATTCTTATTACTTGGTAGTTCTGTAATATTACCCTTTGACGTTTGAAATACTGTGAATTGAGACTCAAGAAATAGGAATTGTAGTTCTATCGTACTACAATTGATCTCTAGGCTATGATTGCCAAATGAACCAACGACTTGGGCTCTACGTGAGGGTTTTGGAGGCTAACTTGCTCCTTTGAATGCAGTGCCAAACGGTGTTGAAATGATAGCTTGGACGAACTGTATCTGCTCGTTCTTCGCTACGCGTCTTGTGATCGTTGCCTTCACAGCGTAAATCTCAAACTTGGGTAATTAAATCGTTTATACTAATACAATAATAACGAAAGGAAGATGTTGAAACAGTGGCGCGATGACAACAGGCTTACTAAATAAGCATAAGACAATAAGTAAGAAGTCATCTTGAGGTAGGAGAGCAGTTGTATTGGCTATTGGGTTAATATGAGGAATTTTCACATAGAAGTACAGTTTGACCTGGAAAGGGGAAGAACATATGGTAGCGCGGGTACCAACGGGACCAGATGATTAGCGTGGATGGCATACTGTAACTAGTTACCGTAGTAGTAGTGAGGATTGGTGTCCAATACAATGAGATTAATGTGATAGGAGATTCATATAGGAATAGAATAGCTTTAACGCATGTGTTATTATTAGGATGGTAACAAGTGTAATGCGCAGCAGTGACTAGTATTGCTTATATTTATGGACAGCCTAACCACTGAAATTTGCAGTGTGGTGAAGCGGGAATGTGAAGAAAAATACAATGCTTAAGCAAATGAGATGTTAACATACAACAAAACTATAAAGTGTTGCCCAACTCTTACGATGTCATGAAAAGTGCGTATACTACAAAAGTCAGTGACTGTCTAAGAGGTTCCCTACAATGATGGTATAGTAACTATTCCTCAAATACTTCCTATTTCTATATTACCTCATGTCTTCTACAATAACTATTTTACTTGTAGTCGTTATACATCTATTCTTGCACATTCTGTAAATTCTCTCTTAACAACCATACCATGCAGTTGCCTCGCCGATGGGAAAAGGGAATCAACAGTAGTCAGCTGAATGTACTTTCCAGCATCTGCCGTCCCAAAGAAGTTCTCGAACAAGCGCCTGCGCCCTTTCACATGTAGCCCCATCAAGTTGTACTAGCTGAAAAAGTACACAACCCCTCTTTCAGCACTATCTCTGATCCCCTCTGTAAAACCCCACCCATCACAGACAGAACATAAGGAGCACCATTAGTCATCATAGGCAGAGCCTGTCCTCCAATCCGCCGGTGTCGGTCTTCCAATCTATCAGTGCCTGGCTCCAACCCCCAATGCTTATTCTCCAGTCCACCAATTCCTCAGTGCTCCAACTCCAGCGTCCACCTTGCTTCCTTCAGTAGTATTTCCACTTGTTCTCATTTCAATCTCGATCGTTTATATCCAGCTAACCACATACGTCACATATTACATATTGTTATTGTACTGTTGTTATTGCTACAAACCGTTATAACCCAAACTCGAGGTTGTCCACGGCAGCTACGGAAAAAAGTCCCGCGTGGCGAGTTCATACAAAGTCGAGCATTCCACGTGCAGTTGGTGTACAAAAGACAAATCCGTTCAACTCCCTAATCCACGGGCCAACTAACACAAAGCTAGAACAATTCTATGGTAAGAGATGAACGAAGATGGCACGTGGCAGGAACGCCAACGTGTAAGCCTCACCAGCAGACCGCGGTCCCTTTATACTTCCTCGGGGAGTGGGTAGATGGGTACTGTTGTTGACCTTCGCGTCGTCCTCGTACATTACAACTATGGTGGCAAAGGTATAAATAATATTGCGTTCCATCTGGTATTGAAGATATATGATATTGTTCATACCAACATATCCTTTATTCTTGACAACCTCAATTTGTAGGAAGATGCTGCTTATCGTCGTTGACCGCTCTTGTTGTGCAGTTAAATGCTAAATTATCATTGGGAGACCCGCTATCGTTGCTGCACTTGTTGCAGCTAATTCTTTGAATCACATCTGGCTAGACATCAATCACTTTCAGAAGATATATAGAATAAAGTTGCTATAGAGGATATTATTTTCTACTAGAGAATGTTTATTGGTCGACTTGTCGACATTTGCATTTGCAAAGAAGTTCTGGTTTAGACAAACATCTTAGGCAAATAACAAAGACGACTCGTCTGGTTCTTTCCTTGTTGGCACACCAACCGAGACAAAAATCAAGAAAAAGTTCGTAAAACCACAGTAGTAAGTAAAAAACTTTTGTATAATCTTCTACGTATAAAACAAAACCAAAAACTAACATGGATATGAATACAACCTGCCTAAACATACCTGTCGTTTCAGATTATACCTATGCCAATCCGTCTTATAGTGATCGCGTTGTAATTCAGGTGTCTCAAAAATAAGCTGGCAGGTCACACAAGTAAACCCAGTCGATGGATCCAGTAAAGACATAACCAGTCTAAACTACGATTATTTGACTCGGATCATCAGCTCTCATGAAGATGAAGACGCCAAAACGTTAGCCGAATAAAACCCACTCGTTAACCTTGGGTAAGCCCAATAATCTGAACAAATTGATTACTTTACTACAGGCATCAAACGGTAGTCAGTTTGACAATTAAGATTACTTGTTTAAAACAGCCATTAGATTCAACCACATTTGCAAAAATTAAAGGTTATTTCTTCCTAATGTACTGACATGGATCAAACAAAAACCATCGTGATCTCACGTGCAAGAACTAAGGCGACTCTGTTTCATCAGTTTCGCCCACCCTACTAAAAACGAGCCATTCGAAGCTCTAATTCCCAGGAACGAGAAAAGACCTTTCAGGAAAAAAAAGTCAACTTTACTGTTCTAAAGTACCACTAATTCATATCCCAATATCAACACTGGAAGAAAAAACGCCTGAAAGAAATGAGATGAACTTTGAGTAATAAAGAATGGATACAAATACATTTGCAGTAACAATGCTGTTATAAAACGCAATCGCATATCACCAACAATAAGCTTGATACTGGACAAGGTGGATACTTATCCCCAAAAACGATGCTATCCTAAACCTCATGATATTTCAAAAAAAGAGTACTAGAAGGTTACCGCCATATATTACATCTACTAGTTCGATGGCTTGTCCACCACTTCACCAATAGCACAATGAACTCCTTTTTGAGCACTTTGGAAAATTCAACTACCCTTAATCACCAACATATGAGGGAACTAGTAACAATTCAACCATCCCTCAGGGGTCAATCGAATGCAAGACAGCGTAAACAATAGCAGAATTGCTCTGGATCTCAAATGTAACGCCAAATATGCACAAATAGAACAGTTGTGACTGGAAAACTAATGAGGAACAACGCATTTACCCTCCTAATAAAATAAGACGTCGATCAATTCAAGTCCCAATGTCCATTTTCAAGGCATCTTTGACAATCTAATGTAACCTTTGTAGAATACACGAAAGTTTGAGATATGAGACAGTTAAAACCAGATTTTTAAAATCATACAAGAGATTTACAAAACTTTTCTTTCAGTGATAATAGTGACATAGCAACAAACCTAGCCAAACAAGAAGGCCAATTAACAAACTAGATGACTTGGATACCAAACAATAACAAGAACGAAAGAAGAAAGATTCGAATATAACAAGGTACTACGCGCCATAACAACTGAATAGAAAAGTCTGTATAAACCTCTTCTAAAGCTATGCTAAAGCTATGCTTTCACTTTGGATCGTAATTCCGATTCATCCTCGTATTCGATTTCCACATGTGGTCGCCTTCTCACCTAGAAAAAATCCAAATTTGGAACGCTTTCGTAGTGTTATTTATAGGGAACACAAGAGGGACAAATATTAGGAAACACAGCATGGAGCACATTCGATGACCTGATATCATTTTGAATCAATGCAAAAAAGGAAATAAAAGATAATCCGATGACAAAGAACTAGGATGTGTACAAAGTTGTGAACGGCACATATAGCGCAGCGGTCGGAGGCGCCCCGCAATACACATGGGGTTGATCCCTGTGCACTAAGCTCGCCAAGCTTTCCATCCTTCTAGGGTCGGGAAATTAGTACCAGACCTGTCTGGCTGGATAGCAACACCGGCTCGATACACCGGTAGGCCAATGCAAGTCATTCTATAGATCAGATATGCAATCAATCACCACTAAGGATGCTTGATGAAGTCGAATGGATGGCGCATCCGTCAGGGAATGACCAACGCCAAGAGCTTGATCTTTTTATCCTTTTACTAAATTGAGAACAAAAAATCATTGTTAAAGAAAAGAAAATGATTTTGCAATTTATGCAAATCATCACCACCATGAAACCACAGCGGAAGCTTGGTTACAAAAGCTGATTCAAGTTTTAATAGCGAACAATTGTTGTGATAGCGTATGGGATGCTAATCAATGGCTTGACCAATTTAAAACAGCTTTTTTGTGTATAGCCTACGAGGTTTGCAAACTATAGTGCTCTTGATAAGTGCGTCGTGTTCAATACAGCAACAGAATCCTCTACAGAGAAGCATTCTCTTTGATCGGATCATTTTCCAATCTTAACTGAAACCACTGGTTGATCTCTATGTTGGACCCACTACTAAGAATACCTAAGGATAAGAATAAGAATAATAAGTGAACCCACTATACTATGCATAACTTCAATAAACGACATAAAAAAGACTGCTGAGAGTGTAAATGTTTCCAACTCTACCCACCACATCAACGGTGTATTCCTATCAAGAGTATATCTAACAAACCTTTGGCAATTTCTTCTTTTTCTTGGTATTACTGGCCCTTTCCTTGAGTTTCTTCTTCGGTGGTCCCACAGACTCCCGGTCCTCCTCAACATTTTCTTCATTCTCATCAACATCATCACCACTCTAAAACATCATGTATTAGAAACTTCGCGGAAGACAAAAGTCAATTCACCGAATTTGATTTCACTTATTACCTCTTGCGGTCGCTGCCAATCGTCATCGTCACTGTCTGTTTCCGGCGGGGACCAATCACCAGGCGTATCTTCTATATCTTGGTCATCTTCTTCATCTGATGACTCAAAATCAGCCACGTAATGCATTTGACCCATGTCCTTGAAGAAATCCGTGGTATACCCCAACATGCATCATGGTTTGAGTGTTAATAAAGCGAAAACCACCTCATCATCTTCCACTTCAACTTCTTCTTCCCTCTCAAGAACTCTCTCATTCTCGTCCAACATATCTTGGAATGCTTTTTGTCGGAAGTTGTAGATATCGCCATATGTTCCTTGTCTGTCCGAAGAATAACGTGAAAGTAATTAAATCAGAAAAATAGAACCATACCTCAATCGCGATAACAATTCTTTCTCGATAGCCTTGTCCAACTTCGCAGCAACGAGGGCCTTCTCTTCGCGACGTTTTTCACGCCGTTCAACTTTGCGAGCTACCGGGATGATTTTCTTTTGTCTTAAAGTTGCTTGCTTACAAATGCATTATTACTTTGAGGACAAAGTAGACAAAATTTTCCTCCACATATGATCATAAACTAATAACATAATCAGATGCACAACATTGCTTCCATAAGAACTCGATATAAAGCCCTACATCGCTTGAAAAATACCATTCTTTAGAGGTCCGTACATTATTAGATTACTATATTAAAATCTATCACAACACTCTGACAAGAGGATTTTCCAGAACACTGGCCTGTAATATACGGCTGACTTTCATTCCCTAGCCAAAACTAGAAATCTAACAAGGACTTCGGTATTTCCCTCTAGAAGTCCAACTAGAAAGACACTTATGCTAGGAATCATGTTGGAGTAAACATATTAATAAGGTGCCAAGTTCCCCATCGACTCATAACTTACAAAAAGCGGCTTATGATAACGTCCGGAGAACGCTACAATACAGCTATTTTGGGGTAGAAAGGACCAAAAAACTAACCCAAGTAATAAAAGTCGAGTAAACGTAAACATTGCTGAGTCACGTTATATGAACACCTTCATATGAATATTGAATAGAGTGTTCATCAACTTTACAAACAAATAAAGAAAGCTGAACTCAGGGAAGCCTAGGACATAGTAACAAGAGAAATGATAAAGAACAAAGCTTTCGGTGTGGATCAATCCCTGACGGATGTGCATTCAATTTCACTAAGCATCGTTGACGTGACTGCATGCATATCTGGCCTTTACAATAACGCGCCATGCATTTCACTTCATTAAGCTTCGATTAGAGGTGAATGAATGCATATCTGACCTTTACAATGACTCGTGGTGCCCTACCGAATTATTGAGCCAGTTTTACTATCCTTACAGACTAGTCTGGTACCAATTTGCCGACCCCAGATAGATGGAGGGTTTCGTGAGCCTAGGGAGCAGGGATCGATCCCAAGTGTTTTGCAGGGTAGCCTCCGCTACATGCGCCCATAATGGCAAGTTCTGTACAAAAATACTGCTGAAGAACATACGTCCCCTTCAATGCCATTCTTCTCATGCGTATTAGATACTGATGAATACGAATAAGACGTGCTTTACATTTATGGCGAACATATTCGCTCCAGTGAAGAAGAGCAACACTGATTTGTTCCAAAGCCTGCAAAGAAATCAATCCTAACACTCGGAAAAAGGAAAAGCATGAGGATGAACAGTGGTTTAGAAAACTAGCGTATACCGCTTTTTCCTTCAAAAACAAGTCTTTAAAGAGAAGGAAAACACCTTATTCATATCCTTAGAGAGTTTCGTCTTCTCCCATAGTCTTCTCGGATAATGACTTCTTTCAATAACCTTGCAATATAAGTAGCAGATACCTTAATTAGAGGGTGAAGTGGTTCTCATAGCAATGCTTCAGTTTAGTTGTTGAAGGCGAATTACTCATTACAAGTTCTATCGAGCGTCAGTCTTACGAAAACAGGATCTGAAAACTTACCACTTTTATATTCTTGTTGACTAAACATGAGGTGTTATTTTATTCCTTTATTTACGAGCAAGGTAAAGTACCCGCTGATTCCGCCTTCTTCAGAGCCCGGAAAGGTTAACAGCAATCTACTGAGCCAAACATCTCCATAACTAAACAAAGAAAATGCTAATCTAAAGTGCTGCTAATATTTTCTCTATTCAGTTATGGAGCTGTTTGGCTGTGTAGATCGCGATCAATTCGAGCTTTCTAGGCTCTGAGGAAGGCAAAATCCGCCGAAACGTGAGCTTGTTCGTAAATAAAGTAATAAACTAACACCTCATGTTTGCTCGATAGGAATATAAGGAACTGTTTGATCAATGCCGAGGTTAATAGAAAGTCGGTCGTGGGACTTACCATTTTCCTCTCGGACAGTGGCGTACTGAGAATTGGCAAGCGGACAAGAGGCACGATTACACAAACCCGTTAGGTTCATTTCATTTCGACAGAATAGTGTCGGTTTAGTCCTGAAATGTTCCTCGTGTAACGAACGAAGAAGCACGTTCAAGTAAGTAAACACTCTGTCAGTGTAAAAGAA
The DNA here is from genome assembly GCA_009735665.1 of Angiostrongylus cantonensis. Taxonomy (NCBI): domain Eukaryota; kingdom Metazoa; phylum Nematoda; class Chromadorea; order Rhabditida; family Metastrongylidae; genus Angiostrongylus; species Angiostrongylus cantonensis. The sequence continues at coordinate 581,769 of MQTX01000247.1, read as the reverse complement.
AAGAAACAGAAAAGGTTTGGAATGAATCAGGTCATTTGAAGAAAGGCGCACCAAGCTTTGAAAGCGCACTGTCCTTTCCGAAGTATATTCCAGGTAATGTCGTCGCATTGCATCCCGAGATTTTTAGGATTTTACCTAAAACAACATCAAACCTTCGATCAATACACTCCATCATGCCTTAATAACGTGTGTCTTCTCTTAGCTAATCGACTAGGAGTATAAAGCAACAGTAAATGCTCAACCAAACAGCCAAAATAACATAATTATCTACACAAACAAAAAGAAATACATAATTGGGTCAAAAATAACCCAGCTCGAGATAGAAACACGACCAAGAACCAAAACACGATTGCCAGGAAATCAATGACAACTCAAACAAAACTAATAAATGTCGTATCTTGTAATCAACTAGTAGATCAACTCATGTAAGGAAATAAAAGCCAAGGTATTGAACAATCAGACGTCAGCGAATAAAAGTCAAAGCTGTAAAACGTGTACTGCAGACAACGTTTGCTATCCTACGAAGCTACGACTACATTGTCTCTGCTGGGCATTTGGAAAGGAAGTGGGAATTGACACAAGTGCAGTACCAAGCAGTATTTTGGCCAGTTTCTAGCAGTGTGACGACCGTCATTTTCTACATACAAGTATTTCACGCATAACACGCTGTTCTACCACATTGCGAGCGGCTGACGTTCGACAGCAGAATCCATGGGATCCTAGACGTTGGTTGAAATCGACGTGTATGCGTCTTCCTGACTTTCGTCGACTGCAAAATGACGAGGCGTTCTTTTGGATAGTGCCGATTAAGATGTGAATGCAATCTCACCGACATCGGAACACGATCTTGGACAGAAACAACCGCTGTACAATGTCTGTGCTTCCGAGAAATCTATCAGTACAGCAAGCTTGAAGTTGATGCTTTAGGGCAACACTATAAGCTGTAGTCGAAAATGCAGTTCCTCGCTTGGTGCTCTACTCCGCTTGAATCAGCTCGATACGACGACACGGTGGAAAAGTAGCTGCGCTGGACACTTGGCTTAAGTCATAGTAGTTGTGAGGAAGACGATACCGGCGAAACGTTAGCCACAAACAGGCTCGCGTAGGTTTATGTGAGGCTTTGTTAGTGCTCAGACCATGGCATCGAAAAGTTTTATAGGTAACATAAAATCTTGGAGTACGGAGCTACGCAGAACTGAACTGTCTTCATTCGCTTAGAAGTCCTGATCGCCTCATAAGCCCATGATCTCGGACTTAGTGCCTAGACTTCTCTGACCTTGTTCTCTGTTTGGTTTTTAGAATCTCGTCCTATTTAAAACTTTCTAACCATGCTGAAGCCTCGGATCATTCTTTACGAAATACTCAAGAAGTGCGATATTTCACGTCACTGTCCAAGCTTTTAAAATATCACTTTTTCATTATAACGCTACGAATTTTCCATCTCGCTCTGCGGTATTACTTGGATACTTGGATAGCCCGTCTTCACTGATTTTGCGGGCTTCAGCAACTTTCAATTTTTTCGGAGTTTTATTGGTTGAGCCATTGTTCTTCCCTGGAGTACCAAGGTCAGCCAAGCTAAGGCCTGCCTCAGGTCGTCACTACCAGAGGCAGTTGCCGCCTTTTTGGACCAGAGAGAGATTTGCCACCATGCGATCAGTTTGATTCCAGGACGGATGTGGGTCTTGGTATTGGTTTACTCTTAGCTGGGCTTCCTCATGGAAACGCCGGACTCCTTGTTGGCTTAGGAGACCCTGCCGGAAGGACGAATCGCCCGCTGTACATCGCAGCGCGACACCCTGGAACACCGCCCAGCCACCTTGAGGCTTTAAACCGTTGGGATGAGTTTTGCTTTATTACTGTTGCCATTTATAGAAACATACCGTAAAGAGATGACGATAGCACTCGAGTTGTTCGGTTGAGATGCAGAACATCTTTGAAGAGCAACGTCACCAAAGTGATCAGTGTTTTCTGCATGACCTTGTATTTGCATGTCTGTGGATCAGGTGTAATAATGTAGCTTATCAGAGTGCATATAAGTAATTTTCGATTTGCCTACACACAGATATTTCGAAATAGACCACATCATGCGGGTCCTTTGTTTCTCCTTGTCTCTCATCTAGCTAAGAAATTTCAACAGTTTTGAAAATTTCGTTGTGGCGAATTAAGCTTCGAAGGTGAGGGAGGTTACGAATGGCGACTACGACAAAGCTTTGATGACAGGAAATATGGGTTCAACTGCTTGAGAAGTTGTATTTAGAAGAGCTCAGTCTGTGCGTCATAACTATTTCGAAACATCTAGAGAGGTTCGAAAAGTCGAACAGGCTCGAAAAATGACTACCATAACAAACTGTTTCTCTGCCGTATTACGATGTCTGAGGAAGGTCACATTGGGACCCACGGATTAGAATGGAACGAACCGGGTGAGCGGCTCTCTGAGTTTATCATGGCGACCAAAACCATCCATGGTAACTCGCAATTCCAGAAGCCTCACACTCAACAGTGGACGTGGGAATCTTCCAATGGAGGGTACCATAACAAAATAGACGACATCATAGTAAATATGAAGTTTTGCCTAACCGATGTCGCTGTTGTCCCAAAATTTTACACGGGATCAGACCACCGTCTCCTTCGTGTAAGATTTTATTTCTCACGGGAAGGAGAAAAAGCCGCTAAATTCAAAAACCGCAATCCCAGAACCACAATAACTGGGACTTGTTCAACTCATTAGTCGGCTGCTGGGAAGATGCCGTTGTCGACAACATCGACGAGGAATACGATCGGCTCATTTAACATATTCACGCTAGCCCTATGAAAGCTGAGAGTTCGAAGGCCACCAAGAGACGTCTGTCTCCAGAAACTCTCGAGCTAATACGCCACCTACTCAGTGGAAGACCAGCAAGACCGCGTTGTTGTTCAAGAAGGGCGACCTACACGATATAAGCAACTATCGCCCAATCTGCCTGCTGTCTGTCTTCTACAAACTTCACTGAAGTCATCTTAAACAGAATTGACAGAACACTGGTCTCGAGTCACTCGACGATCAACGGGACTACAGGTGCTACAGGTGATTACGATGTGCGACGAGAAATGTGTCCTCTACCACAACTTGCAACAATCGACTCATTGGTTGGACTGCGATGAAGCCCTGCAGAGCTTCCGAAAGGCAAAATTGCCCTAAAAGAAGGCCATATTGGTGGTTTCGTGTTCTGCCGCTGGTTAGATACATCACAGCTCCCTGAACGATTGCATCGAACGGTTGGTCAGCAGGAAGGGAACAATTCTTCTCCACAGTAACTTGAGGCGAGACGTCACACTATCGATTCCATAGGAGTTGAACGAGCGCAGCTACGGAACTGCCTAGTCCACCGTGCTCACCAAGCCTCCCGCCAGTGACTACTACTTCTTCAAGCATCTCGATGACTTCCTTTGCTAGAATTGCTGTAGAAACTAAGCTGAGGCCGAATGGCTTCAACGATTCCTTCAGCTCCAAATGTCAAGAGCTTTATGGAACCAGTGATTCAAGTAGACTATCTCATTGGCAAAAAAGGTTAGATCGTAACAGTTTAAATTTCGTTTAAAAGTTTTCTTTTCAGCTGAGATTTGCTAGTTTGAAAGTTCGGGTTCAAATCCGAGATTGGTCACCGGAGAACGTAATGTATTTAAATATAGAATGTGGGCAGATGAATTCAACATCCACGGTGACCAGGACTTGATACTTGAACGGCCCGTCCTCACCAGTTCTGCGACCCCCGCATAACCACCATTCTGCGGAGATTTGCTGTTAAGACATTGTGCTCCTCTGAAATTCCACGGACAGCCTTTCCAAAGTCTGCCCCTGGTCGTCACCACGACAGGCAGTCGCGGCCCTTGTGGATCAGAGGGAGATTTGCCAAAATGCGACTTTGATACCAGGACGATGGTGGATCCTGGTATTCACCCTGGGATGACCAGGACACAGCGCGGAATTCAACAGTGTCTCCACGACAGAACCAGAAAAGTATGTTTTTGTTTTATTAAACTAAGTGCAATATCAAGTCTGTTTCAAATGAAAATGTTACAACTTCCGAGCGTTTGAATCGTGCTATAAATATTGTGAATAATATGCGATCTTCTTTCAATTTTTGCCGTTCTATTGTGTGTGTTACTTGAATTCTCACCGTAAAGCGGAAAGGGCGAGTTCTTGACGGATCTAGCGATTAGTAAGTGAGCAAATGGACATCGCTAACAGACGCACCACGTTAAATGTCAATCATTCGCTAGAGCAGAACATCCAAACAGCATTCACTGATCAAACCATGATATCCCCTCTTGTATGTGGAGAGCCCAAACTTCCAACAAGATGCGAACCATACAAAGGCTGAGACTTTGAAACTGTGTTTTAATTTGTAGTAAATACTGTAATCCAACATTGTCTTACCACCTTATCGTGACTAGAGGCTTTTTCGACTGTCACTGTCTGATATACAGCGGGATCTTATCCTCAAAACAGGGTCACCCAAACTGAGAAGGGATTGGACATTTCCATTCTGTTGTAAAACTGAAAGACTCAGAAACAAGTCGTACGCTACTTCGTTATCTGTCAAGCTATAAATGCCGTGCTCTTCGTGTCCATAGCCCGCTGACAAATGCTAATTAGGGGAGAACGGAGTTCATCGCTGCCTGCCTTAGTGAGTGATTAATGCATTTTCGACAGATGGAAGAACTGCAAAATAGGTATAATGGATTTTAAAAAGTCGAAAGAAATTTAGCTAGCATCTAAAGAGAAGGAAACCTCGTTGTACTGATAAGCTGCACGAAACTGTTGCATAAGGTTCCATTGTATTTCAAAAGCATCCATAGAGGTCGTCTATTTACTTAATTGTTACATATTATTACAGGATCTCCCAACAGTTTACCTTCTCATCGTTGTTGGGAGGTGTTCCTGAGTGTCGGTCTGTGGTGTACAGCGGCGTGATTCGTACCCCAGCAGGGTCTCCCAAGCTGAAAAGGAGTCCTGCGTTTCCATCAGGAAGTCCAGCTAAGAGTAAGCCAATGACAGGATCCACCACCGTCCTGGTATGAAACTAGCAGCATGGTGGCAAATTTTCCTCTGATCCACAAGGGCGGCGGCTACCTGGGACTCTGACGACAGGGGGAAGACTTTGGGCAGGCTGACCTCCTCGGGACTCCGAGGGACCACACTGGCCAGACTATTGCTTGAATAGTTGGATGGCCAGTACAACCAGTAACGGCGGGCCGTCCAACTATCCGAGTATTACAGCACGCTTTATTTACTTAGTGGTCAATCAAAAACACTTGAATACTTTAATACTTTCTTTTCAAAAAGAATAATTTGAGTTTTGCCCATCTTCTAGCAACATGTTGCCCTCTCACAAAGTTTTTTTTTCGAAGCTCTGAAGAACAGAGGCCGAAACTTTCCGTCATCATAGGCAGTCACCTATTTTTGTAGATTAGTAGGAGGCTTTCGACTTCACTGTAGGTTTCTTACCTGCAGGAGTATTTCGTGACTTTGATTTACTGCTAGAGTAGCTTTATTGTAGCAAACTTCTACTCAATCTGCTGACACCCTTGAGGAATGGTCTGCCGTTTTACATCATAGTTCAACATCCAGCAACATTCCACCGAAGCAAATGTGGGGCAACAATTGCGTTCATTTAGAGTTACACATAGGTAGGCAGTCCCGAATGGTACTACAATTGATTCATACATAGGGTTATTAAAGGAATAAGAGAATACAGAGAAGAGAATACAACGTGTAAAATGTAAGCACTGTCAGTGCTTGTTAGTATTTTGCCTTATGTGTTGCTAGTGAATGTCTGTTGCATAAACGAGTTCTCTGGCCTCGAGTTTACCTCGTTCCTCCGAAGCAGCGGAGGGGAGGTGGTGCTCGTTCCTCCGAAGCAGCGGAGGTGGAGGTGGTGGCAGCCGCGCGCTTACACTGTCGCTCCTTACGGTGCTGCTTAAGAGACGGCTGCGCACACTCGTATGGCATCAACGCTGTGACTGCCACCTTTCCCTCAAATATGCCATTCAACTTCGTCTACTCCTTATTCTAACCTTGATGATAGGATCTGTTCTGAAATATCTATTTAATTGCTTTGCTAGTGTTAAACGGAATTTTTACTAGTCAAGTTTAATTACATGGTTATTACAGTTAAAAAGAAAACTTGAGTCAATCTGCAGTAGATGAAATGGACGCTTAAATAATACCGACTGTATACCAGTAGCGTGTGGCGCAGTGGTTGGAGGCGCCACTGCGGCACACACGTGGAATCGATCCTCGAGCCCATGACCCACCAAACCTTCCATCCATGCGGAGTCGGGATATTGGTGCCAGAATTGTTTGGGAGAATAGTAGCACTGGTTCGATACATCAGTAGGCCACCGCGAGTCATTGTACAAGCCAGATATGCATTCAATCACCTCCAACGATACTCAGTGAAGTCGAATGCATGGCGCATCCCTCAGGGATTGATCAAGCGTCGAGAGCTTTATCCTTTTTATTTTCTAACCCACTAGCACTTCTTTCTTCCAATTCCTTTTTATCATATTTTGCCTAGCAATACGCTGTCGTCTTCTATGTATCGACATTGAACAAGCTAAAATCAGATTTTTAGATCGGTTTTGAAATATCTATTTAATTGCTTGACTAGGATAAAGCAGTTTTTGACTTGTTAGCCTTGGTTACATGGCTAATGTTGGTTAAAGATAAAGAGAAGCGAAGAAGAGAAGGACATTGAAAGTTTCGCAGCAGTAAGAAGATTCATTATAAACTTCTACTATCGACTCGGATCATCGGCTGTGATGAAGACGAGAACGTCGAGACGTTAGCCCTATAGAAATTGTCTATCAGCTTCGTGTAAGCTTACAAAAGAAACAATATATGCTGATTGGTAATACCGAGGTTAAAGAAAAGTCGGTTTTGACACGTTATAAACCTCTATTTGGGAATCTTTTTTTAAAATAATCTCACTGCTTCATCTCTATCTCTTCATTTCCATAACGAAGACTAGCTAGGAGTAAACCAATACCATGTTCCGCCACCATCCCAGTATCAAAGTCACATGGTGGCAAATCTCCGATAAATGGTGATTGTGCTGGGATCCGCACAAGCAGTGAGGACGGGCCGTTCAGGTGTCAAGTGATAAGTGTCATCTTTGTCTTCATATGGAATTAAAAAACTGAGTTCCACTTAGCAACGATGTTCTGAAAAACTTCTTCTTTAACGATAAACTTGAACGATCACAAAAATCTCGTTGAGAGTCCAACTAATGTTAGGAGACCTATCCTTCAGAGACCCTAGTAGCTTGCAGTATTCTTTTTGGAAGTTGGCATATCTTACAACGTTTGCACTGATGCCTCGCATTGACCAACAAGTGTCGTCCTCATTTGGTACAGCATCGTTCATCAATCACGATTTTTTCACCATTTATTGGTTTTTTCCACGGAATACTAATGTTTTTCATGCAAAAGGCAATTTTTTCTGTTTAACTAGCACCTTGAATTCGAACCCTTCGCATACGGATTTCTTTGATAGTATGACTACATGTTATGAATACTGCTGCACTACTTTTGTGGTTTAAGGTAAATTGAAGGTGACCATGTCCCCCTAAATAGCAGAAACTCCAGTCTTCTCTTTTTTTACGGATTCTTTTTTTTAAAAATAATTCTATTTAAAGTTAGGTGAATTCTTGCTGCAGCGATTTTCTCGTTTGGTCCGTTTTCCATGTTGATTAGTAAAGGATGAGGGATAAAGCTCTCGGCGTTGATCAATCCCTGAGGGACGTACCATGCATTCTTCTTCATTA
>MQTX01000247.1:528187-562705 GCA_009735665.1 Angiostrongylus cantonensis | reverse complement strand
CCCTGTTTCTGCTGCCCCGATTTGGCACATACTTTCTGTATTCGCTAGGCGTATTCATGCATGCGTGTGTGGGTGCGTTCTCGCTTTATGCGGATTGTATTCTACGAGTCAACTCGGCCAAAAGTCTGCAATCAAGTGACAGGGAAGTATATGTGGTGTGATTAGGGGTCGCCTCGAACAAATAAGCTCCATGCCCATTCCGGGAGAGACTGGCAACCTACCCGTGAGTACATCCAGCTTTCTCGTTTAGAGCCCAGAAAGCTATACATGGGTATCAAAATGTTAAACAGTAAAAAAAAAAATGAGCCTCATTTCCCTGACCTCGAAAGAGCCCCCTTTGCAGCGTTGGGTAGGACGAGTACGGAGAGGCTGCTAAAATCTCAGGGCCAATGGAAGCTGCTTGGATCAAGAATGTAATGACGATCTGCACCTATAATGCACGTACACTTGCATCCGAGTCCTCGATAGAAGATTTGCTCATGCAAGCAAAAATGATAAGGTACGACGTCATCGGCCTGGCCGAGACGAGACGACGCCAACCATTCAACGCTGTCTATGACACTGGAGAAGAACTCCTCCTCGAAACATGCGACAATAGAGGAGTAGGGTTTGTTCATGAACATCGATTCATTCGAACAGTTTACAACCCGAATCGGACGTTTACGATTAAAAACATCTGGATCAATACTGGCTTTGACTATCCTCGTCGTTTATGCGAGAACACTAAACTATGACGAAGAAGAAGTCGAAGCGTTCTACATGGACTTGGAGAGTTTCTACGGAGAAGACCATACATTCTTCAAAATCATCATTGGAAATTTCAATGCCAAGATTGGACCATGAAAAGCGTCTGAGGAACGTCACATTGGGACCCACGGGTTAGAACAGAACGAGAAGGGTGAGCGGCTATCTGAGTTTATCATGGCGACCAAAACCATCCATGGTAACTAGCAATTCCAGAAGCCTCACACTCAACGATGGACGTGGGAATCTCCCAATGGAGGGTACCATAACGAAATAGACCATAGTAAATTTGAAGTTTTGCCTAACCGATGTCGCTGTTGTCTTAAAATTCTACACGGGATCAGACCACAGTCTTCTTCGTGGAATATTTTATTTCTCGTTGAAAGGACAAAAAGCCGCTAAATTCAAAAAGCGAAGTCCCAGAACCACCACAAACTGGGTCTTATTCTACTCATTAGTCGGCTGTTGGGAAGATGCCGTTCTTGACAACATCAACGAGGAATACGATCGCTCATTGAACATTTTCACGTTAGCGTCATGAAAGCTGAGAGTTCGAAAGTCACCAAGAGACGCCTGTCTCCAGAAACTCTCGAGCTAATACGCCAGCGTGGAATTGCACGAGCTACAGGCAACCGCTGACAAACGTCCGAGCTTGCGCAACAATGCGGACAGGCGATAAAAGAAGATCTTAAAGAGAGAAGAGCAGCAGTAATGGTCGAAGCTGCAGAGGGTGGGAAAAGCATTCGCAAAGCCCGCCGAAGCTTCGCCAATTACAAGACCGAGATGATTGCACTCCGACGCCCAGACGGAACAATAACAGCGTCCAGAAAGGCAATGGAGGAAATCATCCACGTATACTACTCAGATCTCTTCGATAGCCACGTCAACCTTCTGTCACATGAAACAAAATTGGATGGGTATGTTGTACCACCGGTTCTCTCTTCCGAAATCCGACATGCCATTTCGTCGTTGAAAAATCGAACAGCATCAGGTCCGAAGAGGATAAGATCAGAACATCTGAAGAACCTTCCACCTGGCCTCGTAAACACACTAGCTCGGCTCTTCACAAGTTACCTGTTTGAATGCAAGGTCCCTACTCAGGAAGGCAAGCAAGACCGCGTTGTTGTTCAAGAAGGTTGACCTACACGATATAGGCGACTATCGCCCAATCTGCTTGCTGTCTTTCGTCTACAAACTTCACTCGAGTCATCCTAAACAGGATTGACAAAACACTGGACGAAGGACAGCCATGCGAGCAAGCAGGATTTCGAAAAGGATTTAGTACGATGGAGCACATTCGCACGTTAACAAGGCACATTGAAGTATCGCGAGAGTACAAAAGACCGCTCTGTCTCACTTTCATCGACTTAGAGAAGGCTTTTGATTCAATTGAGATAGAAGCAGTCATGGAAGCCCTTGGTAATCAAGGAGTCCCTACTCAGTACATAAAGATTCTTGGTGAGCTATACAATAATTTCACAACCAAGATTTCACCATTCTACAACGATATTAACGTTGACGTCAAAAGAGGAGTTAGGCAAGGCGATACAATCTCGCCAAAATTATTTACCTCCACCCTCCAGAACGTCATGCGAACACTGGAATGGGATAATATGGGAGTGAAAACCGATGGTGGGCAGATACATCACCTTCGCTTTGCTGATGGTATCGTTTTTATAACACCAGACATTAGCCAAGCGGAACGTATGCTTGCTGACTTTGATAAAGCGTGTGGAAAGATTGGTCTTCGACTAAATCTCAAGAAAACGATGTTCATGAAGAACGGATTGGTTTCGTTTGCCCCATTCACGCTCAACGGAACGGATATCTCCCAATGCTCCAGTTATTGTCTATCTAGGTTGGGAAATCAATATCTAATAATTCCTTAACGCCTTCATTAGCTTCGCGGCGTTCTCCAATTATGTATTATATGATATATGAGGAAGTAATTTCCAAGGCCGACTTTCTCTTCACCTCGGCGATGATTGATAATTCACTGTTTTTCTTCGATAAGCCAGCGCGGGGTTGATATTATAGAATTTAATTGCACGCAATGGCTGATGTTTCGTTGGTCTCGGCCACTTTAGAGCCTAAAGCCCAAATTGACATGCGATTAGCGAAACGCTTTCATAACCTTGGCTTATAAGACTTAACATATAAATTTACATTCACATAATAAACAACTTTTTTTGCACCGCTGAAAAACTTTTTATGGCACAGTACAATGTTTGTTTCCAAAGTTCGTTAGGGACATCAATCCTGACTATCATTAAAGTGTCAAAAGGCTTTGGCAATCGTGTCCGGAGCATAACGCCTGTCTCAGGTAAACCATAAAAATTTAGCAAGTTAAGGCAAATAATAAGGTACCTTCCATCGAAATAGAATTAAAACCAGACAAATTAATTCTTAATTTTAATTAAATTGTGCAACACGGTGAGAGGTGAACACTGCAAGATAAGCAGCTGAAGAGATGGCTCGCTGGTGACCACTGCGTCGTAACACTTCCCAAAGCCATGAAAGGGCGGAATAAGTGCAGTGTTTTCTAATTTTTGGGTCCACAACAATCAGCAGCAACCTTTTGAATATCCCAATAAATACATCTGGGTTAAAAGTGGCGTCGGCAAGTTAACAAAATGAGCCGTATCCTCTAACGAGAAAGCTAGATTTTAGTCAAAGAAATGGCAGAATTCTCATTCACAACAGTATCTAGAACACATTTCTCACTGAAGGCACAGACGGACTTTTGCCAATTTTACTGCGCACCATTGCACTGACCAACAAGTCGACTGAGCTTCTTTCCTACCTTCAAACATATTAGTTTTTTCAAAAAGAGAATTCTATAACAATCAAAAATTGGTAAAGATCTTTACAGTTTTTTCCGTCGCCAAGGCTTCAGGACACTGCTATTTTAAGAAACAACCTCGATCTTATCTTGCGAAAATGGTGTGCATCTTTGTTTACTTTTGCTTGCCGTCAGCTTTGAATAATGTGTAGAAGCTCGAAGATGTAGATACTGAGAATCATTTATTGTGTAGCGAATATCTATCTATCTATCTGATAAAAGAGTTTCGATAAAATTAGCCAGTAACATCGGAATACTAGGCCAAGCTATGAATAATGAGTATTTCGCAACGACGTTTGTTCTTCGACACAGCAAGTCAAGACGTCCAAGTGCGAGAGGCGATTCGGTCCCAGGAGAATAGTTGGAAGGGAATGCACCATTTTCACTTGAACAGCGTAAAGTTCGTTATAAACAGTGGGATTGTGATTCATTGTCATGTCAATGAACGGGATCTGCTCGCCAGAAAATTCAGTGTGTCTTGAAAAAACAAGTCAATTGTAAGTAATTCTTGGAGTCCGTGTTCATGAAAGTGATAAATTATGTCATCACCACACTTAACAGTAGACTTTGTCATACTTCATTGACAGCCGCTCAAACGATTCATTAAAAATTTACTTCGACTATTGTGAATGCTCAGCTGTCTGTGACAACTTCAACGACGGTTTACTGACTTTTAAATGACGGACAACATAAAGGATAAAAGGGTTAAATTGTCGGCGTTGATCAATCCCTGAGGGATGCGTCATGCATTCGACTTTACCAAGCATTGTTTGGAGGTGATTGGATGCATATTTGGCCTCTACAATAACTGGCGACATCCTAGCAATGTATCGAGCCAGTGCTGCTATCCTCCCAGACAAGTCTGGCAACAATTTACCGACCCCGGAGGGATGGTAGGCTTGGTGAGCCATGGGCACGGGAAACAATTCCACGTGTGTGTCACAGTGGCGCCTCCAACCACTACGCCAAACGCGCACTTGACGCGCTCCCTCACGTGTCCATTGGAGATGGATAGCATACAGAGATTAATTATCTATAATATGAAAGTAATAATAATTAGTATAATGGAAGCAGCAAAACTGACACAGAATTCGAATGCAGAGTGGTGTGTAGCTGAAAATGAATGCTAGGAGGACGATTTGTTGTGCTTTGAAGCGATAGGTGCCAGTCATAAAATCATATTGGAACATAATCTATATGAACCCTGTCCCATGTGTTCCTAGTTTCCTTGAATGTTTTCCTCTGCATTTCTCGAAAATTGAGCTACTAAGCAGAAGAAATAGACATAATTTTGCAAATTCATCGGTCACCACCATTTGGACCGTATGCACTTGTGTATATTAAGTTATTGCTTCTTTCCCTTGCGGTGAACTCTTTCTTCACTAAAAAAAAAGAGCATCCAGTTGGTGTCTTCAGATTGAACGAGCACGCCATTTACTAATTTCATCCGTAGACAGTAACAAAATGTGTTTTTTCTTCTTTTTCACTCACACAGCAGCTAATCTATTTGGCCACTCATCATTCACGCTCTGCTGCACAAACACGCAAACAAGAGGACACTTATATTCCACCTCCAGCTGGTGTCAGTCTCTGGAGAATCTTTCGGCACCATACACCGTCATAGCTGATATTATGCACCTTGTAACTCCACCCTTAATGCACAGCTTTTAGACATTCTCACTTGGATACTTGAACAACTTTGCTAAATTAATCGTTTACAATAACTTGTTGCAATATGCTCGACTACATCTTTTTCATGGTCAAGCATGGCTAGGCGAAGAGCCCAAAGCCAGCGCATCAACTTAGTCACCGAGAGAGAATCATTGTCATAATCCTCAGCTCAATAATCGGTGACAATGACAAAAACGAATCAGATGAGTTCTACAATTGGATAGAGGAAGTAGTCCGCAACTAAAACTCGTCTCATAAAAAAGGTTGTTATCGCAGACTTCAGCGTCGGAATTTGGAGCACCAGCGAAAATGAATACAAGAAGGAAAATTGGGAGTGGAGTTGGAAACGAGAATAGAAGTAGAATAGAAGAGAACCCTTCTTGCAATATTTGCAGCACGCATTTTTCATAAATGTTCATTTTTCCAGAAAGAAGAATATCGCTGGCGGGAATGATGGTACGATTCATACAAGAGAACCGCACAATGATAAAATAGTGCTTGTTAGTCACACTAATAGTGCAATTATTCTGTAAATGATCTGATCAATGCCTTCTCCGTAATGAGTTTTACCCAGTTATGAGCTGGAAAAAGCTTTTGTTATCTTTCAAAAAAAAACAATACTCCCGAACGATCATCTACATGGTAGGCTAACGTGTTCTGACTCACTTCGAACATCAGCATTCGCGGATGGAAGCGATCATGGCTCACTTTGCCCATTGACAACACCATTTTCGACGAACACCACCACTATAGACGATTGCGTGGGAATATTAGGGATAGAAGAGTTGCTGGCGCTGCGATACCTGTGAAGACGAACCATCCAAGCATCTACGTATTTAACTAGGATCTATTTAACTCCGAGTTCACACCATCCTTCATAATTCTGCTCTGTGTGTATTCGTTTTTGATCTCTATTGCTTATATCTTTCCAGATGTGTTCTTTTGCAGAAGCCCTAGTTAAGCCGAATATATGGAACATGTGATGGTGCTGTGAATAAACTATGACTGGTGCAATTATTTACTTCTCCAGTGTTCTTGGCGAAATTTGCTAGAATGGAACGTTATTGGTAATTCGAGACCAGCAACCTACATTGTGAAAGAAGAAAACGCTGTATGTACGAAAACGCTCTGTTGTAAAAAATAAAGCAAAGATTCCAATTGCTCAGAGCGTTTTCATGAGTTTTGAAGTTTCTCGTTAGGCTAAAATGACTGTCGCAAAAGGAACGACGAAACGGATCCACCCGCAATGTTGCGCATTCAATGTGGAAATGTCTAGTCGACTCAGTTGGTGTCTTAGTGTAGAACTGGAGAAAACTTCGCCTTACTGTGGCAAAATCCTTTCCCGCAGAACGCAGACGTTGTCATTTTCGTCCTCTTCTCCGAAGCCATTACAAAGTGCAATTTTGGCTTCTTCACAAATTTGAAAATGAGGAAGACCCAAAAACTACTAGGCGACTAGGCGACACCATTGAAAGCATTAAGAAAAGGCTGATTAGGGTATAGTAGGTTCTGAAGTCGATGACGTCGAGTTCAAGTACTTTCGTTTCTGTGAAAACAACACCAACATTAACTTTACGAAAAGAATGCTAGATGTTTCATGTGAAAATTGTCGGCTCATATGCATACGCTGAGACCGATAGAGGATGTTCGCATACGCAAGCTTGCTAATTTGTAGACTTCGCATATACATCAAACAGTTGTTGCCTATTGTCTACAACTCGGAGTTGTTCGCAATGAGCTGTATAGGAGGCTAGTTGTTTATGTCAGCAACCAACATGAAAGAGGGCGTCGTACCTCACCACTGGAAAAACTGAGTATTATGCGTGAAAGCTGTAGGAACACGCTCTCATATATTTACACATCATATAACACGAAGGCTCCTGGAAAATTTTCCATTCAATGCGCTTCAGTTTTCGAGACAAGCCATCATAAGATGAGAAATCGAGTTGAGAGGGAAGAATCGTTCGTAATTAGTTAGCTAGTAATAAGAAATCGCTTAGATGTGAGCACATTTTCTAGTTGTCTCATTCATACTCGATCGCTTTCAATGGAACTGTTCTACATCTGTAGTGGTAGTGTCTGCCGATGTCTTCCAGTGGAGCAAAGCTTTTCAAAGTCTCATGCAATATGATATTAAGTCCGAGAACAGGGCATCGATGAAATTAACATTGCATTTCTCCATTTCACTTCTTGCTCACTTCGATTATGTTGTTAAGATGCCATTCGACATTACTGATACGTTTTTCTATCTCTGTTTATAGATTTCGTATATTGCAGGACAGCTTCACAGTATAATTTAAAACGCATACAGTTCGCAAATCCAAGTGATTACAAAGCTGAAGCAGAACCCGGAAAATACCATTAAATTCGCGATGATATGGAAAAAGTATTATTCTTTTACTGGTCACATTGTTTGCAAGCAAACTTAAACCGTTTCCCACACCTTGACCGAATAGTATTCAGCATACAATTTACTTCCACACAGATCAAAAAAAACCTTCTAACCCACTCCTGACCTCTCGTTCTTCAAATTTAACATAACATAGAAATTAGCCGTCAAGCTATTCTTTTAAGAGGGGCGTTACATATTCGTCCAAACTTATTGTGACCTGGAATCGTATTATAAGGTCATTTTCGCCGATATTGTCCAAGTACTCGATTTTCGAACCTTCCTGGGTCCTTCAATGAATCTATTTTGACTGTGTACTGAATATTGATAGTATCGCGAATCTTATCGAAACAGTGAAAATATGGTATAGTGGAGCACTTTTACTGAAATATATAAATTCTTGGATCCTTTGCCATCTTCGGAATGGTTTCTGAGATATTGCACAGCAGCCCTCATTAGGAGCAACAGTCTTTAGATCCGGGTAGAGTAATCTACGACAAAGCGGCAGAGTACATCTTTTAGTAAATACTAGTTTAAATAAAGTCCCGCGCAATTGTTCCACTAATAGTGTAAACGTTGAAAATCATTTAACGCCGAAACTCTTTCTCGTGCAAATACAATTTCTCTTTCGTCTCGAAATCACAGTTAGTATCAGATTTTATGAGAAAACTGACGTAGACCGAAGCGAAAAGAACTACTTCTTAATCGTTTCGATAAGAAATATCATTTGTCAATACGTGCTGCTAACGAGATCGACCGAGGAGCCCAATATGACCAACTGAAAGCAACAACATTTGTCATGAACTTTTGTTAACTTGTCGGCCCAGACATAAAGCGTCAATATCGAACTTGGAAAAGATATTATAAATCGCTCCATTAAGTCCCTGTCTAAAATAACTTGTCTGCAAAATTGTATGCCGATAAGTATGCTGATATATGAGCAAAATCCGGAACCTTTGGTGGCCTTCGAATCCACAACTGCACATTTTGCGGGCTCATGTGCCATCTAGCTCAAAAATCCATTTTCTCTCATGCTTTTACTCCATCGGTGTGGTGGGCAGTGATTTCCGTTGATGGGTGATTGCTGACAGAACCGACAGAGTGAAAACAGCTGAGCGAAAGGCAAAGCAAGGCGCGGTGGACAGCGCGTGATCTAACTGTAAGGTTTGTTGCTGGTTCGAGGTCCTTATGAGGTTCCGAATTCTGTATAGATCTCACCATCCTTGTCACTGTACTTCAAATCACACCCTCCCGTCAAAAAATAGACAGTAACTAAAAGTTAAAATGTTACGGGAATTGTGTTGTCTGTCTTCGAAAACTAGTTGATTCGAATGATATTTCCATAAAACTAGTACTTTACTGCTCGCGATTCCTTCCCTGGAATTTATTTCTGCAATAGTCGCTACTGGTGGCTTCATTGTTGCCACCGCAAACACGTGCGAGTGCTTGTGAATTCGATGAGACGAGACAGTGTATGATCTGTCTCACGTGTTCATAAGTTTCCATGTGAAAACAAAGGTGCAGTAATATAGAACAGAGGGCGACTGTTCCTGGTGATGCACTAGAGTTGTGTATATGTTACGCTTAAGCTAAACCCCAAACTGACGAATTTAGACTTGGTGCAAATAACCGCCACAGGCCACGAAAGCGTAGTTTAACGGCACATTAAATTTTTCAAATTTTCGTGTTTAGTGTTTTTCGTCGAGAGCTAGCACAAAGGTAGGTGCTTCCTCTAACTAAGGAAGGAATACCCATATACTCACGACGCTGTTAATGATGTCCTCTCAGATAATTCTTCTTCGCCTCGGGCACACTACTTTCTCCATGTCGTTAACTTAACAATAGCTGTTGAAGTTGCACATTACACAGAGGTGGCACATTAGAACGCATATCCTTAAAGAAATTCCATGGCGGTGGTGCGGAAGCATTCCCGTTTCCAGCGCAACATATTTATGGTAAGTCTCGTAATAAATCCCACGACCGACTTTCTATTAACCTCGGCATTGATCAAGTAATTCTTCGTATTTTAGTTAAGCGAACGCGAGGTACTATTTTTGTTCTTTATTCACGAATACGCTGACGTTTCGGCGGATTTCGCCTTCCTTAGAACCTGGAAAGGTCAACTTGACAACAATCTATTCCTCCAAACACATCTATAACAAGACAGAGAAAGTGCTAAACCAAGATTTCAACCACATTGAACACCTAATAGCTCGTTTGCGTACTCGCCGCTTTCTATGAGGCTCCCACTGAGTATGTCGCGTGGAGACCAACCGCACAGAATCCACGTGGAAGTGTAATGTGCTCCTCCCATCAGAATAACAGGCTTATATATTGCAGAATATCACGCGTGATAATGAGGCATTCTTCCCTGCGGTTCATTTTCGAATTCTTGGAATTAATCCAGAATTCCTCTAGAGGTTTACGCTCTTGTGTTCTTGTTTCTTGCGCGAGGATCGTAACCTCTACTTTAAAATCTTCTTCGTTATGCCTCTGCGTTCTATGCTTGCCTAGTGGGGTATTCGGTTTACGTCTGCAGAATAGGTTTTTTTTATACGGATGCAGAGTGGTCTACCTGTTCCGCCAACGTATTCGTCTCTGTACACCTTACAAGAAATCAGATAAACTGCATCCGAGCTCATGCAATAACCGTCTCTACCGTTGGGGTAAATTATATAATTATGCGTTCCACATAGACGGTCATATAGGCGGTTACGAACTAGCTGGCGCCTTACAGTACTCAGTGGCATGTGATTGTCAAAACATTAATTAAACATGAGACAGTCGGGGAGAAAAGAATAGCACTGATGTGCTTTTGTTCGGGACGACTCGGTGTTTTAGACAGCTGCAGAGAAAGTGTATTTACTGTTGAGCTAAGACAATCTTTTATTTTAGTGATAGCGCTTCTTTTACAAGTTGGAAGTATCGTAATGGTAAGTCTCGTAATAAATCCCACGACCGACTTTCTATTAACCTCGGCATTGATCAAGTAATTCTTCGTATTTTAGTTAAGCGAACGCGAGGTACTATTTTTGTTCTTTATTCACGAATACGCTGACGTTTCGGCGGATTTCGCCTTCCTTAGAACCTGGAAAGGTCAACTTGACAACAATCTATTCCTCCAAACACATCTATAACAAGACAGAGAAAGTGCTAAACCAAGATTTCAACCACATTGAACACCTAATAGCTCGTTTGCGTACTCGCCGCTTTCTATGAGGCTCCCACTGAGTATGTCGCGTGGAGACCAACCGCACAGAATCCACGTGGAAGTGTAATGTGCTCCTCCCATCAGAATAACAGGCTTATATATTGCAGAATATCACGCGTGATAATGAGGCATTCTTCCCTGCGGTTCATTTTCGAATTCTTGGAATTAATCCAGAATTCCTCTAGAGTTTTACGCTCTTGTGTTCTCGTTTCTTGCGCGAGGATCGTAACCTCTACTTTAAAATCTACTTCGTTATGCGTCTGCGTTCTATGCTTGCCTAGTGGGGTATTCGGTTTATGTCTGCAGAATAGGTTTTTTTTATACGGATGCAGAGTGGTCTACCTGTTCCGCCAACGTATTCGTCTCTGTACACCTTACAAGAAATCAGATAAACTGCATCCGAGACACATCTATAACAAGACAGAGAAAGTGCTAAACCAAGATTTCAACCACATTGAACACCTAATAGCTCGTTTGCGTACTCGCCGCTTTCTATGAGGCTCCCACTGAGTATGTCGCGTGGAGACCAACCGCACAGAATCCACGTGGAAGTGTAATGTGCTCCTCCCATCAGAATAACAGGCTTATATATTGCAGAATATCACGCGTGATAATGAGGCATTCTTCCCTGCGGTTCATTTTCGAATTCTTGGAATTAATCCAGAATTCCTCTAGAGTTTTACGCTCTTGTGTTCTTGTTTCTTGCGCGAGGATCGTAACCTCTACTTTAAAATCTACTTCGTTATGCGTCTGCGTTCTATGCTTGCCTAGTGGGGTATTCGGTTTATGTCTGCAGAATAGGTTTTTTTTATACGGATGCAGAGTGGTCTACCTGTTCCGCCAACGTATTCGTCTCTGTACACCTTACAAGAAATCAGATAAACTGCATCCGAGCTCATGCAATAACCGTCTCTACCGTTGGGGTAAATTATATAATTATGCGTTCCACATAGACGGTCATATAGGCGGTTACGAACTAGCTGGCGCCTTACAGTACTCAGTGGCATTTCGACTACGTTTACTGATTTCTATAAAACCCGCCTTTCTTAAGCAGCGTTTTATAGCTGCACTTACACCATTTGAGATGAAGGGCAGGATAAACGAAACCTATTTATCGTTAGAGTTGTCGTTTGGGAGCCTAGGATTTCTCCTACACCTATCCCGAGCTACACTTTCGTAGCCATTGAAAATGGCTATTTGCCGTGCCAAGTTCCGAGACTCCTCTCTCTTCTCTCTTCTCGTTAAGACGTTGGTTACTGTTCGAAACATGTTTCTTACAAGCACCCTTTTCATGTTAGAGGGTTGAGAGGAGAGGTAACGAACCAAAATGTTTTTACTACTTGGCTTTTGGTACCACTTCGTAATGTAGCCATTTTCTGACAGATTAATTTGGGCGTTCGGAAATGGAAGCCAGTTTTCTTTCGGTTTCTCTCAGCTGACCTTGATATATTTTGACTGTTCATTCAACAACTCGAAACATTTGTCCATTTCCTCTTGTGTTGAACAAAGGATAGAACGGTAATTTATATATCTACAGTAGAGTAACGGTCCGAGATCGGTTACTGGTGCTTCCACCTTAGACATAAACGCAATGGCAAGACTTGGTGCCAGTCGTTGTCCCATTGCCAACCCTCTTATTTGAGCGTAGTACATTCCGAAGCATCTGAAGATTGTGCTGCTCAAGCATTTTTTTAAGAGTGCCATCAACTCCTCTGTCTTGAAGCCACACATGTTTATTTTTACTTCGTGCTGTATAAGGAGTTCGAATATGGCTTGCATTGCGGATTTATTCGACACGTTTGTATAAAGGGCGGTAACTTCGAAGAACTCCACCGCGTACGCGCTGCTGGGTTGTGCAGTACGTAGACGTTCGAGGAACATCTGGGTATGTGTAAGATGGGCTGAAACGTGTTTCAACAACTGGGTAAATATTAGGGTTAAAAAACACGTTATCCCATCCGTTGGCCCGTTTACACAGCTACTGCTAGGTCTAACTTTAAACAATGATGGATCGGTAGACGCAAGTTCATCGCTGGATACTAATGAGTTTTTATAAGTAAGTACAAGACGGGGCAGGTTGGTAACTCAACTTTTAGTTGAGAGATAACTTATGGTTTTAAAGCAGCAACCCTTGCCATTTTCACCCATTCGTTGTTCAATTTTCAGTATTTACTTTTATACTCCTTCTCAGATGATGTGCGATAAAGTGATTCATCTCGAAGATGCCTTTTCGTTGTCTCAACATCTAACTGATAGGGAATTACGACAAACTTTCCACCCTTGTCACTAACGGATAGTCTTATGTTTTTCGACCTAATCAGCTCTCGTACCTCTCGCATACCACGTTTTTGCACTTCAGTGAGGTCGGAGCTGTACCTTTTCGCGCGATAGTGATTAAGGAATTTGAAAGTTTCATTCATAAGCATCCGAAATTTTACATCAACTTTACTATTGTGCTCTTCTCGTTTAAAGAACAGCTGAGGAAATGGTGCTATTGGTATGGCCCTCACTTGGTGCTTTCGCACCTATTTTCGGTTTCATCTCTAGGTTTTTTGCGGAGTCTATTCCCACTATGCCCACTATTCTCCTCCAGAGGCGGTAATGAGCTCGAAAGCTTTCCTTCGTCTCGCACTTCATCCACTTGGCGAACATCTGGTTTCGTCAGCTTCGTAGACAGGTGCGTAGTATTCGTAATTCGATGTCCAGCACTCGGTAATTGCCCTCTGGTAGTCTGCATACATTGTGTAGACATCTTCGTTTGATGAAGTTCGGGACGACTCGGTGTTTTAGACAGCGGCGGAGAAAGTGTATTGACTGTCGAGCTAAGACAATCTTTTATCTTCGTGACAGCTCTTCTTTTACAAGTCGGAAGTATCGTGCTGGTACGTCTCGTCATAAATCCTACGACCGACTTTCTATTAACCTCGGCATTGATCAAATAATTCTTCGTAATTCTTCAAACGCGAGGAATTATTTTTGTTCTTTATTCACGAATACGCTGACGTTTCGGCGGATTTTGCCTTCCTCAGAGTCTGAAAAGGTTAAGTTGACAGCAGTCTGAGATGTTTAACGATGTTTTTCTTACAGAGTTATTTGTTGAACTACGCCTATAAAATTGCGAGTGGTAGTTAGTAAACAGCATAAAAAAAGCATTAAAAAAGCGAAATGGTTCAGGTTTGCTCTTTAATACGTTTAAATCGCCTGCTTATATTGGCAATTTCGAAAAGATGGGCAGAAACCATAGTTATTATTTCTATTGTGTTATATCAAATTTTTGAAGAACCTGGGTGCCAATAGCCTCCGTCCATCCATTCCTTATTTGTTCTTCCATGTTTGCTGAATTAGCTTTCACCATTGTTTGCGTGAGATGGCACTGATGTATGAGTTACTAAGAAAAAACTGGAAGAATGAGCAGGAACAGCTGGCAGACTTCTTAATCAACTTATTTTTTGATTAATGCGAGAACTTCAAATAAAGGAATTTTTCTGTTGCAATATTGTTTTTGAGATTGCTATGCAGTTGAAATCATTCTATGCACATGACGTCATTCTTTGGAATCGTCACCCTCGCCAATGGACGCATAGACTTTTCATTAAAATCATCGTTAAGAAACAACTCGATTTATTATTCCACATGTCATGACCAATTGTGTCGTATCCCTTCTTAAGAAAATGATTGATAATCATTGTATTCGTTTTTTATTGGCCGAAAAAGAAACAAGAAGAAGCAACGACAAATAATCTTCTTCATATGAATGATGTATAAATCAATAATGCTAAGGACAAATATCGAGGAATGATTTGTAATGAGCTGAAAATCCAAGACAGATATTTTTTTAAAACATTGGATCTATTTCATCTTGGGTAATAAAATCCGGTAACGTAGTAACCTAAATCAGCGATGGTTCTCACTGGTCTATCACATCGTCTTCGATCAGTTAATCGAGTAATCACGAGTATCATTCTCGTCCCGGAAGAATTCTACTCGTCAGGAACAAATCTCTCCTTCTATGAAGGCCTGTGACGGTTCAATATAAAAAACCGCGAAAGCCCCATGAGAACGTCACAGCGGCGCCTTAAATTGGCTTACTAGGACTCTGTCACTTGATTTGGAAGAAGTAAGCCGATCCCAGAGAAGCACAGTACCAAGGTTCTGATCCCGGAAAGATATGAGGTGGTGAGGCGGGTGAGGAGAGGGCAGGAACAGTACCGTGGTCGTGTTAAACAGTGTCGCTAAACTGTTATCTAAAAAAACATAGTCGGTGTTTTGGATCTTTCTTGTTTTTTAAATTTTTCTTCCGTATTTATTCCATACTTTTAAAAAGACTTTTGTATCTAAACCTGTAAAAAATTCCAGATCTCGCTATCCAAAGGAAAAAAAAGAAGATAACAACGTTCTTTTCTTGTTCAGCAATCGCGTGGTTGCTATACAGCATACATTTACTTCCATAGAAAAACACACAATACAATACAACACAACAGTAGCTGACGTTTCGACAGTATCGCCTTCTTCAGAGCCTGGAAGGGTATACTGATATACAATTTATTAGGCCAAACACTTCAATAACACTTACAGTAAGACGAAAAACTTCATGGCAATTACATGATCAACAGCTTCTCGAAAAACTCACCGCATTTTTACATGACTTCCAATGAGGAAAGTTAGAACAGCTGATTATAGTCGCATATGGTTGATGACTGCGCCACCCACATCAGAAATTGATCCAAAGATACGGGGCCAGCTCGCGTGTGACTCCTGGGCATTCCTTCCTAGTACGCATTGCCTCGTTGGTGTTTTAGTCTCCTGTGCGAGGATATTGACTTTAACTTCAAAATCGTCTCCGCAATGCTTTGGTATCCTATGCGTGCCTAATGGGGTACTTTGCCTTACTTTTCCTTTGCCATCTAGGTGTTCTTTTATACGGCAGGGGTCTGCCCGTTTCGTCAATATATTCATCTCCGCAAACCTTGCAAGAGATCAGCTATATCGTACTTGAACTCGTGCAATCACCGTCCCTGCCGGAAAGGCAAATTACGCAATTTGTTCTTTCACATAGACGGTCATACAAGCTGTTACGAACTAGTTGACGGCGAAGAGTATTGATACGAAGAGTATGAGTACAATTTGCGACAATGATCAGCTATTCTAACCTTCCTCATTGGAAGTCATGTAAAAAAGGCGGTGAGTTTTTCGAGAAGCTGTTGATCATGTAATTGCCATGAAGTTTTTTGTCTTACTGTAAGTGTTATTGAAGTGTTTGGCCTAATAAATTGTATATCCGTATACCCTTCCAGGCTCTGAAGAAGGCGATATATCAAACGTCAGCTACTGTTGTGTCGTATTGTATTGTGTGTTTTTCTATGGAAGTAAATGTATGGTGTATAACAACCTCGCGATTACTGAACAAGAAAACAACGTATTCATATTCCAATGCCGAGGTTAATAGAAAGTCGATCCTGGGAAGATAACAACGTTAGCTAGTCGACGTCGCTGTGATTACCTCGAACATCTTTTGCTTTGTGATGCAAAAAGATCAGGCAATCATTTTTCATTTCGCAATTTTTCATACAATGAGTAAAAACCTTGGGTAGAAAATATTTTAGAAAGCACTGGATAAGAACTCAAATACTTGTCAAAATCTATGACATACTTTAATGTATAACCGCATTGTTGAACTATAAAATGACAAATTTTATTAAAACAACAAGAGTTTTTGTCGTGATTTTGGATAAATAGACATTAAAGGGATAAAAGGATAAAGCCCTCGGTGTTGATCATGGATTTGATGGATTTGCCATATATTTAGCATCGTTTGGATGTGACTGATTGCATACCTGGCCTTTACCCGTGGTGGCCTTCCGATGTATCGAGCCAATGCTGCTACCCTCCCAGACAACTTTAGTACCAATTCGCCTGCCCCGAAGGGAGGGAAGACTTGGTGGGCCACGGGCGCGGGGATCGGACAGACGTCTACGTGTGCATCATAGGGCACCCTAACCACTGCGCTACTCGCGGACATTGAACTGTTCTGAGTCAAAAACGTTTCTGGAACATAAAACATCACACGTTTTTTGCCTTTATAATTAAAATACAAAGCTACCCCTGTGAAAACTTTTTAGCCATTTCTTCTTTTTGTGGCCACCTACACGTCGCTGTTCTGTAAATGAGCAATGATACCAAGGAGGTTAGTGGTTGGACAATGCAATGCTTTGCAAATGATTGTGGGAGACTCTGAAAGAGATGAGCTGCTTGATCAAGGGCTCCATGTTACAACGTTGTAAAGCTCACATTTACTAATCGGATGGTCGTAGTTTTTTGTTCGCAGTCGACTGCCAGCACTTAGATATTTTCATGTACTGTTTAAACGATCAACGCAGTCTTGCTTAATTTTTTTCTGTATTCATGTGTCAATGATGAAGATGTCATTTCTGTTGTTCCAAGAGCAACTGCTCACGCCCGTTATTTCTTCGCTTCTGTTGCCTCATCGTGAAATTACATCAGTTTTATTTCACGTTGCCTTGAAATAATTTATTGACCCCATTAAAGAGCGGAGTACGATGCACAACTGTGTTAGCTTCGCACGGCTCATAACTGTTATTATAATGTGGCCTTTGTTTATATTCATTATCTGCACCAACTATAATCCCGTTAATTATTGACCAGTGAGATCACTAATTGTCTCTGTCGTTGCCGAAAGCTTGCCAGTAAGGCCCTGGTCCGCTAAAGGAATATGAAGAACATCTACACTTCTGCCTAATTCCTTGACGAAAAGGGCAGCACGAGCAGTTCATGACTTTTCCACAGTGTGCAACTACTTTTAGCTAAGTGTAACGTTCCCAATGGAACTACTATGCTTCTTCTCACCTTCTCAACTGTATTGCACATGGGCCATATTTAGAAGACTTACAATCCTCACCCAATAGAAACCTCATTTGTCTATTTTTCAGTGCTCTTGTGACAAATAAAATTTAATAATAGGGCCAGCGCTGAATAAATACATACTATCGTCGGTGCTTTAGAATATTTGGGAGTAATACAACACGATAGAAGCCGAATTTTAGAGACGGTTAGACAGTAGGACCATAAGAACAAAGTAAATGATTAAAAGTGAAAGAAAAGAACCCATTAAGAATTGTAGGCGTATTTTCCTAGAATTGAAAATGTCCAAAAGTAGAATAAGTCCTGCGAAATTCATCAAATCCACAAGTCGCTACGTAATTACTTTTATTATGTCGGGATCGCCTTTATTTCGTTAATGAGGACTAGAAATCGCGAAGTTTTGTGCGTTGATAGATCACTGAGGATTGAATCGCTGATAATTGCACCATGTATTCAATTCCATTCGTAGCAGCCTAACGGTGATTTGACACATATTTGGCCTAAACGTACATTTGCATGTGGCGAACGATCTGTCAATTCAATGTTTTTGTCCTATTGGTATCAGTTTTTTGATCAAAGAAGGATTAAGGCTTGTTTGGCTCGAGTGGCAGGTTGGAACCAGAACTATAGATGTGTTGCAGAGCACCTCTAACCACTGTGCTACACATTTTATTTTGTTTATATCACATTGAGTCACATTTTTATATTCATCAACTTGGTTAAAAGAATTTGGTTCTGGTTTGCAGTTATATGGTTCCAACAGATCTATTCATTAGTAAATTGAAGGTGAAAAGCTTTAACATGATCGAGGAGAGAAACTCATGTGTGCGTTTATCATAGATTTTACCTATTATTGAAAAATCCTATTATAATAAACTCTTTTCAATCAGTTCACGCTCCATTACGTGGCTGAGCACTTTTGTTTTTATGTGTCATTTAACAAGGTTTCTTTTGCCAGTTACACTAAGCGAAGTAATCAATGCGACAGCATGCTTCACTGAAGAAATCGCTTTTTAAAGCCATTACACTGATAGTGAGTCATATTTCGTTCTGCTTCAAGTTTTATGTGCAGGCCTTTAATTTTTCAGAATTACCAAAAATCCGCTTTGTCTTTCTCGGACTGACACGCGAGCGAATGATCGGTGTCAACGGTGTAGTAGACTTCTTTGAAATCAAAGACCAAACCGAAGAGTGGTTTTAGGTCGAACATTTTTGCCGCTTCCAAAGGCCTTTTATCGTCCGTTTATCTCCCTAGTATTGGAATAACTCCGACAAGCGTGTTAGACATTCGCTTCATCACCGTTGTTTGTCACATGTGCTCGGAGGATTCCGTTCATTCACAGCATTCGAAGATCATCGCACTTTTGGCGCAACGTCATTTATTCTCACAGTTTTGGATGATAAAGTAGTCGTAAAATAGTCGTAGATATCTCGCTCGGTTCTGATGTAGCAAGGATTACTCTTCGTAGAACTTTCAAGTGTAAAACCAAACTTTTCATCCTAAGAGCGATGCATGTGTCCCGGGATTCACAGAAAATTTAGAAATGTTTAGGAACATGGAAGTTTGATTTTGCATCTCTAAATTTCCTATTAGAGATCGCCTCTTCGACAATGTTCCTCAAATGCTTAAATTTCATCGAATAATGAAGCTCACAGATGTCCTAATGAAGACAAACCAGATGTCGGAAGAGGTTTTTTAGGCTTAAAAGAACACGAAGAACAGGTGTGATTATTGCTTGAGAACAAGCCGAATGACTTCTTGAATTCTTGGCGGCTTATCCTCAGAAATGGTGCAGACCGTAGCACAATTCTCATACTAATGGTGTGTGCGGTGTTTTGTATTGAGGAACATCTTTTTTTAGTAATTCATAGTAAAGTCTGTAAAAACGAGTCTGATTATTCATGAAGTTATTAACTATGGAATCAAAAATGGTGATGGTAATAGATCACAATAGTAAAAATAACATTAATAAACGGTTACGATTATTCCGATGCTATATTCCAATACCAACATGCGTTATGCAACAATAGGAGCGGTGTAAAATATGGATATCGATTGGTCCAAGTGTTTTCTTCGTTTCGGTGTTTTGCGCTGCAGCCAGCCACCTTGAAAAATGTTAACTTAAAAATATTTTCTAACCGACTGCCATTTAACCTCGGCAGTAAAATAATCAACATGTTTTAAATTTTCGAGCATACGCGAGCTTGATAAACAACTTTTGTTCGGCTAACATTTCGATGTCTTCGTCTTCATCAGAGTCGATGATCCGAGTCAATGGTCCACTGTTCTCTTTTTCTCGATGTGGCGTCTTCGTAATCGCACCGAGACGGATCTTCTCTTCAGTGGAACATAACACATAGC
Organism: Angiostrongylus cantonensis; assembly: GCA_009735665.1. Taxonomy (NCBI): domain Eukaryota; kingdom Metazoa; phylum Nematoda; class Chromadorea; order Rhabditida; family Metastrongylidae; genus Angiostrongylus; species Angiostrongylus cantonensis. The sequence continues at coordinate 542,607 of MQTX01000247.1, read as the reverse complement.
GAATAGCAGGACATTTTTCAAACAGACCTTCAGTTAACTTCACTAAAGGATAAAGGACAAAGGATAAAGGATAAAGCTCTCGGCGTTAATCAACCCCTGAGGGATGCGCCATGCATTCGACTTCATTAAGCATCGTTGGAGGTGATTAAATGCATATCTGGCCTTTACAATAACTCGCGGTGGCCTGCCGATGTATCGAGCCAGTGCTGCTATCCTCCCAGACAAGTCTGATACCAATTTGCCGACCCCGGAGGGATGGAAGGCTTGGTGGGCAGTGGGCGCATTTCACGTGCGCGCCGCAGTGTCGCCTCCAACCACTGCGCCACACGCGCCCTAGTTAACTTCACTAGTAAAGTAATCAACATATTCTTAAATTGTTGGAGACAAATAGTTATCGACGGATAACCATACCAAAAACAACCGCCCTGCAGAAAAGAACATGGACGGGTGAGCATGCCTCAATCGTGTGTTCCGCTGATGAGAAGATCCACCTCGGTGCGATTATCATGATTCCACATTGAGAAGAAGAACAGCTGTGGACCATCGACTCGGAAAATCGGCGCTCAGAAGCCGAAAACGTCGACACTTTAGCTAAATAAAGCTAATTAATCAACCTAAGCGGTAAGCTCAACAGCTTAAAACACGTTGATTAAAGATATTTACTATCACCTGTATCACCTGTAGTCCCGATGATGGCCAAGTGACTCGAGTGGGCCCCAGTAAATCCTCCATTTTTCCCCTTCTCGTGCAAGAGTAGCCCAATGGGTTCTGCTCGCTTTAGGGACTCGTCGAGCATCATATCCTTCTTCTGGGCTTTTCGTGAAGAACTCTGACCATCGGATCGGTGGTCTCCCTGCAGTACGTTTGACATCCCGAGGAATCCAGTCACTAACAGCTCTTGTCCATCGGTTATCATTCATACGCATTACGTGTCCGGCCCACCTTATCTTCGACTGTTTGGCGTATAGAGCGGTATCTTTGATTTTCGATCGTTGACGTATGTTGGAGCTTCGGATCCCATCCTTACTTGTGTGAAACGGGATACTCCTAGCATCGTCCTTTCGACTGCGCGTTCGATAACGCTGAATGATCTTTCATCCTGCTTACGTACCGACCAGGTTTCTGACGCATACGTTAGGGCAGGAAGAACCGTTGAGTCGAAAAGGTGGGCACGGAGTCGAGTGTTCTTTGTTTTCTTCACTACATCCTCGATGCTCTTGAAAACTCCCCAAGCCGCTCGTTTCCTTCTGCTCAGCTCTGGATCTAAATCGTTCATCATATTGATTTCCCGACCTAGATAGACATAACTGGAGCACTCGGCGATATTCGTTCCGTTGAGCGTGAATGGGGCAAACGAAACCAATCCTTCTTTCATGAACATGGTTTTCTTGAGATTTAGTCGAAGACCAATCTTTTCACACGCTTTATCAAAGTCAGCAAGCATTCGTTCCGGTTGGCTAATGTCTTGTGTTATAAGAACGTTATCATCAGCAAAGCGAAGGTGATGTATCTGCCGACAATCGATTTTCACTCTCATATTATCCCATTCCAGTGTTCGCATGAAGTTCTGGAGCGTGGCGGTGAATAATTTTGGCGAGATTGTATCGCCGTGCCTAACTCCTCTCTTAACGTCCACGTTAATATCGTTGTAGAATGGTGAAATCTTGGTTGCGAAATTTTTGTGCAGCTCACGAAGAATCTTTACTGAGTAGGGACTCCTTGACTACCAAGGGCTTCCATGACTGCTTCTATCGATGATTTCCTCTATTGCCTTTCTGGACGCTGTTATTGTTCCGTCTGGGCGTCGGAGTGCAATCATCTTGGTCTTGTAATTGGCGAAGCTTCGGCGGGCTTTGCGAATGCTTTTCCCAGCCTCTGCAGCTTCGACCATTACTACTACTACTACTGCTGCTGCTCTTCTCTCTTTAAGATCTTCTTTTATCGCCTGTCTGCACTGTTTCGCAAGCTCGGACGTTAGTTCGCGGTTGCCCACAACTCGTACGATTTCACGCTGGCGTATTAGCTCGAGAGTTTCTGTAGACAGACGCCTCTTTGTGACCTTCGAACTCTCAGCTTTCATGGCGCTAACGTGAAGATGTTGAATGAGCCGATCGTATTCTTCGTCGATGCTGTCGGCAACGGCATCTTCCCAACAGCCGACTACTGAGTTGAATAAGTCCCAGTTTGTGGTGGTTCTGGGACATCGGTTATTGAATTTAGCGGCTTTTTCTCCTTTCCGCGAAAAATAGAATCTTGCACGAAGGAGACGGTGGTCTGATCCCGTGTAAAATTTTTGGTCAACAGCGACATCGGTTAGGCAAAATTTCCTATTTACTATGATGTGGTCTGTTTCGTTATGGTGCTCTCCATTGGGAGATTCTCACGTCCATCGTTGACTGTGAGGCTTCCGGAATTGCGAGTTACCATGGATGGTCTTAGTCGCCGTGATAAACTCAGACAGCCGCTCACCCTGCACGTTCTGTTCTAATCCGTGGGCCCGTTCCTCAGACGCTCTTCTTGGTCCGGTCTTGGCGTTGAAGTCTCCAATGATGACCTTGAAGAATGTATGGTCTTCTCTATAGAAACTTTCCAAGTCCATGTAGAACGCTTCGACTTCTTCTTCGTCTTAGTTCGATGTTGGCGCGTAAACGACGAAGATTGTTAAAGCCGGTTTTGATCCACATCTTTTTAATCGTAAACGTCCGATTCGGGTTTTAAGCTGTTCGAATGAATCGATGTTCATGGACAAACTCGTGTTGACGAGAACGCCCACACCGCCTGCTCCTCCGCTGTCGCATGTTTCGAGGAAACAGTTCTTCTCCACTGTCATAGACAGCGTTAAATGGGTGGCTTCGTCTCGTCTCGGCCAGGCCGATGACGTCGTAACTTATCATTCTTGCTTGCAAGAGTAAGTCCTCTATCGAGGACTCGGATGCAAGTGTACGTGCATTATAGGTGCAGATCGTCATTACATTCTTGATCCAAGCAGCTTCCATTGGCCCTGAGGTTTTAGCAGCCTCTCCGTACTCATCCTACCCAACGCTGCGAAATTGGGGGCTCTTTCGGGGTCAGGGGCATGAGGCTCGCTTTTTTTTTTACTGTGTTTAGCATATTTGATACCCACGTATAGCTTGCTGGGCTCTGAACGTGGGGGCTGGTTATACTCACGGGTAGCTTGCCAGGCTCTCCCAGAGTGGATATGGAGCTTATTTGTTGGAGGCGACTCCTAATCACCCCACATATACTTCCCTGTCACTTGATTGCAGACTTTTGGCCAAATTGACTCGTAGAATACAATCTGCATAAAGCGAGAACGCACCCACACACGCATGCATGAATACGCCTAGCAAATACAGAATGTATGTGCCAAATCAGCGCAGCAGAAACAGGAAGTCCATCCCCTGGGTCCACCTGCTTCTCAGTGAAGCAAAGGTCGCTTTTGGTCTGCAATTAACCCACTATCCTCCACCTTGGCACGCGCTACGTAGCGTCGCGGCTAACCGGCTAGAGATCCCTCATGTGAGGGAGATCCGTAGATATTTACTATAACTAGGTTTTTTCTGAATAGTTTTCATTCTCAAATCATCCATCCTTTGGGAAGCCTGCTTGTGTGGTAACGTGATTGCGGTAGTTTCCTCGCACTTTCACGACTTCGAGGCAATGAAGGGTGAAGCGAATCGCTTCATTACCAGCTGCCTATTAATCAACTTCCTCACTCCAGTTTCGCATTGTCTGAAGAGTTCCTTTGCATCGCCAGTTGTTTTTCCCTTTTTTTTTGCTCTGCCAAATCTCTTTGATGGAATTTTATGATTTATTGTGGAGTTTATACAATAAATTTAATATAAAACAATTCTTAAAGAGGTGGATATCTCAGGGCATTGTCAACAGACCAACACATGTTCCTTGCCAATTCTACAATTTCTTGTCACCTTTTTGGACGTTGTAAGAGGTTTTCTTCAAGCGGCTTGAAATAGTTTTTTCGAAATTGTGCAAACCTTTGAAAATGCTTGTGATCCTCATTGAGGCATTAGCTTCCCACTACATTGTCCTGCAGTGCCTGTTTTGCAAAGTTCCACTGCTTTTAGCTGTTTTAAGGAGAAAAATATTTCTCTGCGTTTTGCGAACATTTGCTTTTGAAATAGTTAATGACCTCAAAATATACAAAGTTGGCTATTAAAAGAACAACGCGTTCAGCGTTGATCTCAATGCCTTAGGGATTCAAAATGCATTGGACTCCATTTGTAGCGTAGAGGGGCGATTGAATGCTATGCATATGATGGCCAATGCAATGATAATTTACTAATGTATGAGGTCACTTTATTACCCTCCAAGAGAAGTCTGCCACCAATTTGAGGACCCATGAGAAGGTGAAGTCTTCATGGACCTGACGAGACGCCTTATCAAACCAACCCAACGTGCATTGCAGTGCATCTCGAACCGCTGCATGTGCTCAAAACTAATCAGTAGTCAGAACAATATGATTTATAAATGATGCGAATACTAGTGAAACATTGAAAACTGAACTTGAATCAATTGTCATTATCTTGTTACTTTTAAATGGCTGCACTTTCACAAAATTTCAGATCTCAAACTCATTCTGACGTTCTATTATGTCTTGTTTTCACCGTAGGTCTTAAAGCATCAAAAGATATTATTTGAGGTTAATTATTATATCCCACCAACGGTTTGCCGCCTCATAGTGGCTGGGAGGTTTTCCTGGGTGTCGGGCTGCAATGTAAAGCGGGGGAATTCATCTAGCGGCAGGGTCTCTCAAGCTGAGGAGTCCGATGTTTCCATCAGGAAGCCCAGCTAAGATTAAACCATTACTAGGATCGACAACGGATCGGTCACCGTTTTGCTATCAAATTAGTCACGGTGGCAAATCTCTCTCCGATCCAAAAGGACGGAGAATGCCTGTGATGGTGACGACCTCGGACAGACTTTGGACAGGATAACCTAAGAACTCTAAGAAAGCACAATGGCTAAAGCAGCAAAACTCCAAAAATTGGAGTATATGCTGCGGCCTGCACAACCAGTGAGGACGGGCCATTCAAGTGTTCAAGTAGTATCCAAGTAATTATTGTAATGATATAAGAAGATAAAGTCTATTATGTTTTATTTTGATCGTAATTCTTAAGATATCAAAGGATTTAAGATCATGGAAAGTTGGAAAATCTACTCGTCACACATGATAAGCAATGACACTTAAAAAACATTAGTTTGTTTATTATTCTTCCCAAATGGCTACCGTTTTTGTTGGAAATATTAAACAGAATTGGTTAGACTTAAGCAAAATTTTAGAGCAGGGATTTCCACTCGAAAGGTGAACGACTTGCAAATTTCTTCAGCAGAACAAAAGCTTTTGCAATTCTTCTTTGCGTACATTTAGTACGGTGATTTTAGGGGATCCACAGATTGTTGTTTCCATGAAAACCTTCTGGATAAGGTTTTTGCGGACTCACGATTTCTCTTTTCCGTGAAATTTTTCGCTATGGCTTTCAGCACGCTATAATCATAATGTGATCACGATTTCTCTTTTCCGTGAAATTTTTTCGCTATGGCTTTCAGCACGCTATAATCATAATGTGCGATCGCCTCTCCATGATCCTTTGCTATTTGTTTGTGAAGGTCATTAATTTATTGCTTTCGCATCGGACGGCTGTTATCCCGTCTACCCTTCGCCTCCGCAGCTATCATTGTTAACCACGAAATCCGTCTGGGAACCTCAAGTCTCAAGGCTACTTTCTGTCTCCTTTTTTCTTTGCAAAGAAGACGTCTCATTAAGGCAAACAATATCACCCATTTTATTTCTATTTTTTTTTTAAATTTTACATGACCCATTATCACACCTACGAATAACTGCACTTCTTCTTGCACTCGATTGGTTTTCCTCGCATCCATTATCCACGAAATCTTCCTCATTTCTTTTTGCTTGTTCGAAGACCTTTTTGGGTTGTGAATGCGAGGAAACGAGTCGAATTTAAGAATTGCTAGAAATCATACATGTGATTTGGTGTTTTTTTATTTAATTTTATTTTATTTTATTTGATCCGTCTTCACGTGCGTTGTGGGGATTCTAGCACTTCTCACATCTAGTTCGTTTCTTCGCATCTACTATCCACGAAGCTCTTTCAAGTTTTTAAGCGTGGCTTCGGTTGCGGCTTGAGGATTTCCATTTCATCTTGAGTGTCGTAGAATGCTGGCCGAGCAACTGAACTGCAGAGAGTGATTTGTTTCCCAGACAAGTCCAGTACCAACTTCTCGACCTCGAAGGGATGAGAGGCTTGGTTGGCCCGGAGCGGAATCGAACTAGCGAAATGCTCGTGATGACGGACATCGCTACCACTGCGATATCCTCACGATGCTTCGAGGACTTGTGGCTTTATGATATGTAAAAAAATAATTAATTAATTAATTAATTAACTTACGCGACAAGTAGAACTCGGTGAATCCGTTCTGTGACGACTTTTTTCGTAAGAACACAATCATTGACAATGGGAATGAAACGCATTGTTATCCATACCGATCGTTGTTACTGCAATCACAGCGCCTCGGTTTCAAACCGTTCTCGAACCAAGAAACTTTCCACACTACCATTAAGGCGGTTCGCAGAGCTGGCGGCTGTCGAGTTCGTTGAGGTAATGGAATCCTCACGTCTACGCAAATTTAATGGTTCTCTGCTGCACTAAATACAAATTGATTATTTTCGTTCCCGTCCTCGTTCTCCTGTTCCTTTTTCACCACTTCTTTGTACTTATTCTCCTCTCTTTCCTCTTCTCCTTTCTTTCTCTCCTTAACCATCCATGACGGTATCCTTTCTTTCTTTTTCTTCACACCTTTCTTCATCCTAATCATTCTTCTTTGTCTCCTCTATCGTTAATAACTTTTTTATTTTTTTTATCTCATTCCCACCCCCCTCTCCTTTTTTCATGTACGATAACCTCCCCTTTTTTCAGCGGCGCGTGTGGCGCAGTGGTTAGAGGCGCCACTGCGAGCGACACATGTGGAGTCGATCCCCGCGCCCATGGCCCACCAAGCCTTCCATCCCTCCGGGGTCGACAAATTGGTACCAGACCTGTCTGGGAGGATAGCAGCATTGGTTCGATATATCAGTAGTCCACTGCGAGTCATTGTAAAGGACAGATATGCATTCAATCATCTCCAACGATACTCAAAGACGTCGAATGCGTGGCGCATTCATCAGGGATTGATCAACCCCAAAGACTTTATCCTTTATCCTTCTAACTTTTTCCAAGAATGACACCTAAATTCCGGCAACTGTTATTCACATTTATTTTGTAATGAAAGCGACGGACGGCTGTTAGACAGCAGTTTGCACTTCGTCCCTCTTCTTCACACCACCAACGTTTGCTTCGAATTTGTTCTGTCCCTAGTGGTGTTACCTAGAGCATTCTCCCTTTTTATTCCTTAGGCTATTTTTAATGCTTTATTTGTTATCAGAGTCCTATAGGTATACAGTACTTAATTACTTTTTCTTCTTTGTTTAGGCAGAAATGAGACAATGCAATGCCCTCTTGAGCTTAGAAATTGTTATTTCTTCATCTTTGTACCACTCCAGACAGCCAGTTTGATAATAGCCGTTAGTGCAACATTGTACAATGCTACAATTTCAGTCGACGAAATTTCGCAAATGAAAGCTGGTTATTCAGAAGGCATTCAGAACTTTTACACAATCCATGAGCACTACTTTTTCCTCACGAAGAGGCTTTTTGTTTTCTGGACGGTCTTAAAGTCACTGAATTAGACTTTCACACGGTTTCATAATCATTGGGCAGTTTATTTGAGTACTTTGATCTTTCCATTATTCCAATTGCTCCACGTTTAGCCGTTGACAAGTTTTGTTCTATTCTCTAGGCTTCATGGATCTGGAATCTCATCGGTGTTTTGCGAAGCAAAACATCTGTTTCCCCATTGAGATGTTGCAAGGATTTCCAAGAATTTGTTTGTCATTGGACCTAAGTTCATCCTCATTTGCTTTCTGGTTATCATCAACAAACACGAAGTACTGAAAAGCCTAAAACTTATACTACCAAAAATGGTACTCTTTTGACTTATACAGTTGTTCTTTTGTGGCTGTAGAAAGATGGACCAGTTTTGCCACTACTTTTCTGTTACTCAAAACCTAGTAATTTATCGGAATCTCCATGTCAAAATGATCAAGATGTTTTAATTTACGCTTCAAACCTCTGTTCATTTGTTAAAGAACTTCACCACGAAACGGTCGAAGGTTGTGGTAACAGGATTTGGTTAGATACAGTCTTCGGTGAGTGAGGAAAACTCTTGACGGTATTTGACCTGTAGCCGATTATTTTTTCGACGGAAATTTTATAGGTGCTTCGTGGCGTGTCATAACGTCGAAAAAGGCACTGAGGTGTGCTGTGGGAAGAAATTTTCCTTAATGAACTATTATTGATGTGTACTTCGTAATTCTCTGAAGTTGATCATATCAGATCATTATTGAAGACTTTTTGAGATGAACATGTAGTGCGAGTAATTAATTTCACAACGAAGTATTCAAAAATAATCTTATACATTGGAACACAAAATGTAGATTAGTTAGGAAGTAAATAGCAACATAGAAACAACGCTTTAAAAGTGCTAATATTAATTATGCCTTATTACTTATCAAGCTGTTAAAACATATTCCATCCCATTTTACGAAAACCCAGATGTTCCTGGACGGTCTAGATGGCGCTAATCCTATCAGCGCACGTGTGATTGAGTCCATTGACGTTACCGCACTATGGAAACGTGTCGAATGAGTCCGCTATGAAAGCCATCTTCGAACTCCTTGTGCAACACGAAGAGGCAATAAACATTTATGGCCTCTGGATTCAGCAGCTTATGATCTTCTTAAAGGAGTGCTTTACTTTAATTCACTCTTCAGATAGCGTGGAAAACATCACGCACAAATGAGATAGTTAGCGATTGACACTAACCCTTGCCTTTGCCTTTACGTCAAAGGTAGAAGCACCAGTAATCGATTACCTGCCTCTACTCTCCGAGGATACAAATGATTGTTTTCTCATCTGCTCAAAACAAGAAGATACGGACAAATGTTTTGATACATTAAATTCAACAGAGAGAAAGCGAGTGAAAACTGGCTTCCATTTCTTAACGTTCACATTAACCTATGCGGAATTGGCTGCAGGTGGTACCGAAAGCCAACTAACAAAAATATAGTGATGCATTGCTTCTCCTTTCACCATTCACGCACGAAAAGGGCGCTTTCAAGAAACATGTTTCGAACATCCAAGAGTATGTGCACAGCAAGAGAGCAGGTGGAAGCATCCATGAAATTGGAGCGGAAAATATCCAATTCCAATGGCTACGAAACTGTAGCTCCTCCTGATAGGTATAGAAAAAACCCAAGCCCCCAAACGATAATTCTAGCGAGAATAAGGTCCCGGTTATCCTATCCCTTATTTCCAATGGAATGAGTGCAGCTATAGGTTGTTGCTTGAGAAGGATCGATCGAGAGAATTCGACAGCAGTGACCGGACATTCTCAGTCACCAGCCAATTCGCAACCGCCTCTCTGACCGCTTATGTACAACGCAAAATTACAAAATTTGCCGTTACGGTAAAGACGGTGATTGCATAAGTTCGAGCACAGTTTATCTGATATCTTGTAACGTGTTTGGGGACGACTACGTTGAAAAACCGTGGCGAGACGAGAAGACTACTCAGCGTCCCTATAAAGGAATATCTAGTCGGAAAAGTTAATCTAAATACTCCACTATGCATGCATAGGGCACAGAAACATAACGGGTAGATTTGAGGAAGAAGTTACCATCCTCAAAGAGGATTTGAAAACACCAGTGCGCAAAACTTTCGAGGCATTCTGGACGGCTTCCAAGAATCCGAAAATGATCTGCAAGGAGGGATGTCTCGTAATTACGCCTGACCTCACACAATGTTTACGATTGGTATCCTTATGTGAGGAGCACATTATGCATCCGTGTGAACTCTATGCGGTTTTTCCTCAAGTAGAATAGTCAGTGGAAGACTCATAGAAAGTGGTGAGTGTGCAAAGAAGCTATTTTCTGCTCAATTTGATTGAAATCATGGTTCAGTGTTTCCTCTCTTTCGTGACGGACGTGTTTGCCCGGATAAATTGCAGTCAACTTGACCTCTCTAGGCTCTGAAGAAAACGAAATTCGCAGAAACGTCTGCTTTCTTCGTGAATGAAAATTAACATTGACAGCAACAGTGACAATAGCGATGCATTATGTGAAATACAGCCATCGTGACACTGAGATATCTGGAAAACCGAGGCCCCAGGTAAGATTCGAACCTTTGGCTTTTAGTCTGTGTTTCTCCCATTACCAAAGCGGTGCCATCAGCAATCACCCGTCAACGAAAATGATCTAGGGAGCATAAATTGGCATTGAGCCGAGTTAAGGCGAGGTTGGTGTCGAAACTACAATGTATAACTTTTTATTTACTACCCATTACTTTTCTGAATCTGACCTGGGGTCAGAGTTTTGTAAATATCTCAGCATCATTATGGTTGTATTTTACACTGAATTATTTCATCAATGCTTAGGTTAATAGAAGGCATCTCTTGAGAATTACTGCTTTCGAAAGTTTTCGAAGAAAATTTCGAATTTCTTTGCATCGCTGTTATTAAATTTTCTGCAAGTTCTATAACGTGGTGAACATGTGAAAGTGAATAAGGGGTCGGTTGACTGCTCGAGGACGATGCAGTAAGTCGCGCCGTTTAGTGAATGAAGGAGAAATCGTATGGCGTAAAACCAATCGCATGGAATTTTTGCATCAATGCAGCGACCGGCTGCAATACGGAGGATACTTGAACTGTCATTTAACGACATGCCTTCTTCCAGTGCCTGGCAACCATTCCTAGCACAGTTTCACTTTTAAAATAAAATTCTGGGAAAATGGATTCAAAGAAATGGTTTCGTTTCTTTTGGAATTTGCGCTATGCTTCAATTTATTCCTCAATTCTTTAGTCAGTCATTTAATTATTTATTAGGTTACTTCTTTAACACCGCAAAAACGAGAGTCTCAACTCACGGGATCGCTTCTGATGAGTTTAAACTAAGTCGTAAAATAGCGACAACTACTCCAAAGTGCAAAGCTGAGCTTGAAAGAGGAATAACATACAGTAGCCGACTGAGTTATGTTGAAAAACGTTTCGGAAAATGCGAGCTGAGAATGAACTATTCGGACTAGTGTCTCAATCGTCATCCGTGGCTTATCATGTCTTCAAAAGAAGACTAAGAGAAAACCAGAAAGAATAGTTCATAACAATCTTTTTAATGTAAAGGATAAAAGGATAAAGCTCTCGGCGTTGATCAATCCCTGAGGGATGCGTCATGCATTTGACTTCATTAAGTATCGTTGGAGACGGATCTCCGTCATATGAGGGATCTCGAGCCGGTTAGTCGCGAGGCTACGTGGCGCGTCCCCAGGTGGCGGATAGGGGGTTAATCGCGAACCAAAAGCGACCTTTGCTTCCCTGAGACGCAGGTGGATCCAGGGGATGGACTCCCTGTTTCTGCTGCGCCGATTTGGCACATCCTTTCTGTATTTGCTAGGCATATTCATGCATGCGTGTGTAGGTGCGTTCTCGCTTTATGCGGATTGTATTCTACGAGTCAATTCGGCCAAAAGTCTGCAATCAAGTGACAGTGAAGTATATGTGGGGTGACTAGGAGTCGCCTCCAACAATTAAACTCCATGTCCACTCTGGGAGAGCCTGGCAAGCTACCCATGAGTATAACCAGCCCCCACGTTCAGAGCCCAGCAAGCTATACGTGGGTATCAAATATGCTAAACACAGTAAGAAAAAGCGAGCCTCATGCCCCTGACCCCGAAAGAGCCCCCAATTTCGCAGCGTTGGGTAGGACGAGTACGGAGAGGCTGCTAAAATCTGAGAGCCAATGGAAGCTACCTGAATCAAAACTATGGTGACGATCTGTACCTACAACGCACGTAGCTGCAGGCAACCGCGAACTAACGTTCGAGCTTGCGAAACAGTGTAGACAGGCGATAACAGACGATCTTAATGAGAGAAGAGCAGCAGTAATGATCGAAAGATGCCGTTCTATGCGCCAAGCAGTCGAAGATAAGGTGGGCCGGACACGTAATGCGTATGAATGATAACCGATGGACAAGAGCTGTTAGTGACTGGATTCCTCGGGATGTCAAACGTACTGCAGGGAGACCACCGATCCGATGGTCAGAATTCTTCACGAAAAGCCTAGAAGAAAGATATGATGCTCGACAAGTTTCTAAAGCGAGCAGAACCCACTGGGCTACTCTTGCACGCGACAGGGAAAAATGGAGGGTTTACTGGTGGCCACTCGAGTCACTCGACGATCAACGGGACTACAGGTGATACAGACCTTCAGGTGAAGTATCGTTGGAGGTGATTGAATGCATATCTAGTCTTTACAATGACTCGCGGTGGCCTGCTGATGTATCGAGCCAGTGTTGCTATCCTCCCAGACGATGCTGGCACCAATTTGCCGACCCCGGAGAGAAGGATGGCTTGGTGGACCATGGGCGCAGGAATCGATTCCACGTGGGTGTCGCAGTGGCGCCTCCGACCACTGCGCCACACTCGCCCTTTTTTTAATGTAGCACTTTTTATTTACTCCCTATTCCTTCTCATGGCAGGTTGTGATGTGAAATATAACCATAATGATGCTAAGATATTTGCAAAACTCCGGACCGCAGGTGTCGTGGTGGGGAACCACGGGTGATTACTAATGGCAGAGGTGGATAGAACTAGCTGAGAAACAGGCGAAACGAAGGACCCGCACGGTGTGGTGGTGAACGCGTTACTCCCCGGAAAGGACAATATCGCGTTCGCTTCACACCGCCGTCCGGAGTTTTGCAAACATCTGAGCATCATTAAAGTTGTGTTTCGCAATATACCCTGCCATTAGAAAGAGTGGGTATTAAATAACAAGCTAGAATTGTGAATATAGCCATAATCTTTCTGAAATATGTGCAAAACTATGCAAATTATGCAGAGGTGCCTGCGGTGGTGGTCGAACCCGCTAATACCCTTCCCGTGGGCTAATGGCTTCACCACCACGCCATCTGTGTCTTTCGTTTCGCATTTTCCCAGTCGTCTTTTGAACTACAGGGGCTGTCAACAATCGCTCGTCAGCGGGATTGATCCGGAGAGCACAAATCGGCATTGAATCCAGTTAAGCTGAAACGGCAGTTTGAATCACAATGTAGTACTTTTTATTTACTACCCATTCTTTTTTAATGACCGAGTACAAGTCCTTTTCTAAATGTCGTCAGTGTTTCTTCTGTAATGTAGTTTTAGCGATTTCCGAGTGTCTAAAATCGTCTGGGCGAAGTTTTGAGCAAATGCACAAATGGTTGGTCTATTGTAGAGTACCCCGGATGCGCTTGTGATGAAGTGGAGTCTGAAGTTTAAAAAGATTTCATACAGCTTTCCGGAATCTAATTGGCAATAGTGGTGCTGTAATCAGTTGCTAGTTAGAAACATGAGCGATGATTTATATGAAGCATATATGTTTTATTGAGAGTGTAATAGTTGAACGAACACAATGGAGTGTTCGACTGCCAAGGCGTCATAAACACTCTTTAGGTGTCAAGCGGAGGGATAATTGTTGTACAACACAGTGAGAATGTGACATTTGCGTTTTTTTTTTTTAACATTACTTACCACTTACATCTCTTGTTACTTCCCTAATAAGCAAAAGTTTTAGCGATTTCCGAGTGTCTAAAATCGTCTGGGCGAAGTTTTGAGCAAATGCACAAATGGTTGGTCTATTGTAGAGTACCCCGGATGCGCTTGTGATGAAGTGGAGTCTGAAGTTTAAAAAGATTTCATACAGCTTTCCGGAATCTAATTGGCAATAGTGGTGCTGTAATCAGTTGCTAGTTAGAAACATGAGCGATGATTTATATGAAGCATATATGTTTTATTGAGAGTGTAATAGTTGAACGAACACAATGGAGTGTTCGACTGCCAAGGCGTCATAAACACTCTTTAGGTGTCAAGCGGAGGGATAATTGTTGTACAACACAGTGAGAATGTGACATTTGCGTTTTTTTTTACATTACTTACCACTTACATCTCTTGTTACTTCCCTAATAAGCAAGTCTCTCGAGAGAATATTTTCAGCACGTAGTTCTTCTCATATAATTGACTCAAAAGATGGAAAGGATAAAGCTCTCGGCGTTGATCATTCCCTGAGGGTTGCACCATGCATTTGACTTCATTAAGCATCGTTGGAGGTGATTGAATGCATATCTGGCCTTTACAATGACTCGCGATGGCCGGCCGATGTATCGAGCCAGTGCTGCTCTCCTCCCAGACAAGTCTGGTACCAATTTGCCGATCCCGGAGGGATGGAAGGCTTGGTGGGCCATGGGCGCATTTCACGT
>MQTX01000247.1:431841-527580 GCA_009735665.1 Angiostrongylus cantonensis | reverse complement strand
AGGCGCTCCAATTGATTCAAAATGTATTAAATCTGTTCGATTAGTACTAAACTTCTCGAGTCGCCAGTGATTACTTGCTACCTTCTTGGAAGGGTTGAAGTCATGCTTATTAAGCCGCGATATACAGACTGAGATGGATCGTTTCTCAGCAGCATGGAGAGATGATGCTCCATATTTCCATCGGGAAACCCAACTAAGCTAAATCAAGATCAAACAATTACTGTTGACCCGTAAAAAACTGGCTGGCTCCTTCGTTTTCTTGTTCAGCAATCGCGAGTTTTTTGACAACCTCGCGATTGCTGAACAAGAAAACAAAGTATTCATACTCCAATGCCGAGGGTAATAGAAAGTCGATCCTTGTGGCTGGCTACTATTCGCAGTTTTATGACGTGGAAGCATCTTGGTGCGAAATTGTTGTGAATCTAAGACAGGCTTCTCACCTTGCAACTAGTTACCAGTTGAATTGTGACTCTGCTGAGAACGTGCTATTAGAGTGTTTAAGACGCATTGACTCACGTCATTCTTATGAGTGATAAAGATGATGCCTGTGAAACGTAGAAGGAAGATAAGTAAATGAATCGAAAAAAAAGAAAGAGAAACCAAGTCGAATTTGAAAATCTCGAGGTCGCTACGAAAGGGCTTGTTGAAAATTCTCAATTCTGTCTCGTTTAGTTAGGTGAATCCTTGTTAAAATCTAGGGTACCTTGAAAACCAGCATTTTAATTTATAATTTTCAAAAACTTCAAGATTGTACAAAATTATTCGCTCAAGTGAACAGAATTTGCACTATTCTTTCTTTTGATAAATCCTCATAAAATTTGTTCCCCTTTGTTTGCTTCCATTTTTTTATCCATTATTTTTGGGCGCGGATAGGGCAGAGTTAGAGAAGCAGTTCAATAACACACACTACGTGTCAGTTCGATTTTGTCTTGGCCAACCGAATCTCCGATCCCCTCGGAGTCCAAGGATTAGTAGCAGATCTGCTTTAGATGCTTCGTCGGATCCACAAGATCTAGGAATCTCTTAGCATGTTTACCGCACCGTTCCAAAAAGTCCATTAAGTCCAAGTTCATTGAATAAACATTCAACGATGTCCATAAAAAAGAACAAAATTCTCATGCAGCTGTTGAATGCACATGCAATTTCAAAGACCTCCGTAGATGACGAATGTGAGTGAAATAACTGCATAGAGGATCTGAAAAATATGTGATGTTGTGTCATGTACAATAAAATAAAGCGAACAAAAATTCATTATCGTCTAAACTTCACCTGCATCACCTATATCACCTATAGTCCCGTTGATAGTCGAGTGACTCGAGTGGGCGCCAGTGAATCTTCCATCTTTCCCTCTCTCGTGCAAGAAGAGCCCAGTGGGTTCTGCTCGCTCTGAAAACTTGTCGAGCATCATATCTTTTTTTCTAGGCTCTTTGTGAAGACCTCTGACTATCCGGCAGGTGGTCTTCCTGCAGTACGTCTGACATCCTTAGGAATCCAGTCACTAACGGCTCTTGTCTATCGGTTGTCATTCATACGCATTATGTGTCCGGACCTTCTAAACTTAGCTGTAGTTATTTTAAAACAGTCAATTATTCCATGCTGAGACTGGGATTCCTTCGTCTGTATGATTCTAAGTCCTTAGTTAACTAATACTAGCTTCATAGTTAAGAATACATCATTTATTTCTTATCGTCATTTTATAGAACAGTTTTCTTTATTAATCTTTTCATACGATTAGAATAAGGAAATAAAGGACACAGCTCTCGATCAATTCTTAAAGGATGCGCTATGCGTTCGACTTCAAACATCGTAGAGATTATGGAATGCATATTCGGCTTGCACACTAACTTGTGGTTGCTACCGTTGCATAAAGTCTGTGCTGCTTACCTCTTAAACAACTCTTGTACTAATTTACCGACCCCAGAATGATGGAAACCTTGGCGAGAACGGAACGCGACGTTCAACTGGCGACCACGCGTGTATTGCAAAGCATACCTGGCCACCCTACACGCGCCATCAAGATATGCGGTTAAAAAGGATAAAGGGTAGAAACTTTCGGCGTTGATCAATTCCTGAGGGATGCGCCATGAATTTGACTTCATTAAGAATCGTTCGAGATGACTGAGTGCAAATTTGACCACTAGACTGACTTGCGGTGGCCTATTGGTGTATTGAGCCAGTGCTGCTATCCTCCCAGACAAGTCTGATATCAACTTGCCGAACCCGGAGAGATGGATGACTTAGTGAGCCTAGGGCGCGGGAAACAATTTCACATGTCTGTCGTAGTGATGCCTCAAACCACTGCACCAAACGGTCCCATTATATACGGTTAACTGGAATATTTATCGTTATGTATAATTGGTATTCTTAAAGGTCAAGCGAGATTGATTTGTCTTCTTACAGTCTTTCGCCACCAACATCTCCACAGTCTGGTACATCGTTAGGCTCAAGAACAGGATTCTTTTTCGATTCACTTCTGCCAAAAGCCGATTGCGCTGCTGAATATGTAAGTAAACACTTTGCCTAAATTCACCTTCTACCTATAGAAGGTGAGATTTCATGATAATCCCCGTACAACTTCGATATTCGCGAGAAGCGGAAAAGGTGATCGTACATGTAAGTTAGCTAATCATCAGGTTCTTCTATTAATTCCAGCAATACTTTGATCCACTAACATCCCAGATTGTGCGATCCCCTAAAGTCGGTGAAGTAATGGCGACCTAATCGCTGATGCATTCGTTGTGTTCTTCTTAATCGACTTCTTCTTAAGCAAATTATTTTATAAACCAGATAGAAAACCAAGCGGTAAACGGGATTGTTCCTCTGTCAGTCCGAACAACCTCTTATTGCACACTTTTAATAATCCCTTAGCCGAATTCGAGTGGGCCGTCGCAACGTCTTCTTCAAGGGGTTCTTCACCTTCTTATTCATCAAATTCTTTTTTGTAAGAGTTATTTTATAAGCGAAGTAAGATGCTAAATCAATAGGCGAACTGTGAATAGGATACGAGCATGAGGATAGCGTAAATTCTCATGCAAAGGCCTTAATCAATCAATTTAATCAATGGAGAGGGAAAAGCCAAATGCGGTCCTGTAGAACACCCATCAATCACAATGTTCACAAATCTCACCTTCTTCGATTTCCTCCAATCATTCTTTCATCTTCAGTCGCTTACATTTTCTATTTGTGTCACACATATTTCGCATTTGCTAGTGTTGTAATTAGTTTTCCATTAGCACTAGTTTCTTTGCAATAAGAATTTTAGATGCTCGGACAACGACGGCAGAGTTTAAAGGCCGAGGAGTTTTTACGCGAACCAACACCACCATCATCGTGGTTAGGAAAGGTAGTTAAGAAATGAAATAAGAACAAGAATGTATTATTCCATACACAGCTTAACTTTCACATTTATCCTTTTCGCACATTTTGAAACGAATCGTGTATGTCATGTTGAATTCTCCATCGTTGTGTGATCCACTGAGATAGAGAGGGATAACAACTTATCTAATCAGTGCGCTTCAATAGAAAATCCATACTGATCTATGGAAACTGGGACACCGATTTCCTTGTCGCTGTCCGAAAAAGTTCCTTTGTATGCGGAATAAATTCTGGCATATGAAGTGGACAACTGTCACATTTTGGCAAATGCGATGGTGAACAATCAGTATGATATACTTTCTGACAATCGATACCGTTGCTCCTCTCAAAAGTATTCAATGTATAAAATAAAGATGTAGTTGCTATCGTACCTCAGGAATAAATTCCGTAGTCAACAGACATCATTTGAAGCACGTGATTTATTCAAATGATGTTTTTTGTTCACATTTTCTCCTCACATATCCCTTGGTGTACTTTACTGATTACGGTGACTGTTTGTGATAGTACTAGAACACCTGTTCATTACACAGTATCGCAGTATATTGATGGCTGAAGATTTCAGGCAAAATACTACTATGATCTCTATAACTGTCGTTACTTCGCGCCGTTTCTGCTTTTGTTTCTCTACTCGATATTGGGCGCATGGGTTTTTCACTTAGTGGAATATGAAAACGAGAAAGAGATGAAAGTGTAAGTGGAGCTACATGTTGGTAAAATAGTGAAACGAATGGTGATTGATTTCGTCTTCTTAAGCATAAAACCTCCACTCATTTTGCTTACTGAAATGCCGTTAGGAGAAGTTCTGCGCTAAAGCGGAAAGTAAGTATGGTTCAACCCAAGTTCCGTTGTTACTGCTAGTTTCCATCGCATATTACTTAGCAGATCATAGGGTCTTAGCAGTAAAGACGACAGAACACTGTATATACCATCCATTTGTGCGATTTAACATAGGATATTCTTCAAATTAGAGTGTGCGTTCTGCAGCCAATTGACGATTTTGACCTCTTCACCAATGGCGGTGGATGCTTATCGACCAGAGAAAACTTTTTCCAGAAAAGGCTAATTTGCAACTTACCGATCCAAGAGAGATGAGGATTGATTTTGCCTTGAGTGATGCCGAACCAGCGAACATGTGTTTATAAATACAGTCGCGGCTGTTCTTGTATCTCACACAGCATCGTGAAGATGTTGCTACCAGCGTTTACCTATACACTACAAAAGACCACAGAAACAGCCAAGCTATAGGAATGGTAGAGCCTTCGCAATCGTTAACTAGAATATTTAAGCGTGAAACGTCAACCGGTTCGTTCACCTTTTTTATGGATCCTATTAACACACCTAACGAATTATTAATGAGCTTTCGCTAACCATGAAACATAGTTGGAGACGGTAAAGTCGAATAGAAGTAAAGAAAAAATATACCTTTACCTCCAGCTATGTAAGAAAATGACATTTCCATCTACAAATGAGGCATAGATAGGAAGGAGGTGTGATCGAAGTAAAACAATGATTTCGTAGATGATCCAAATTTCGGCACAAACGTTTTAATCCCCACAGTAATAAGGGGGATAGTAGCATTTCAGAGAACTAAAACATAATCCTGTTAAAGCTATTACTTAGGATAAATCTAAACGAGCAATAGTTATTTGAGAAGAAAGTTTCAGAAGAGAGGTACTTGATCTGGATCGACTGCGAACGAATGCTTTCCAGCGAATTGTAGGCCTTTTTCAAGCCAGAAAGCGAAGCGAACGATTGGCAAAGTCAAAGTACTGATCAGTCGTATTTTCCTTTTATTTTTTCAATATCATTATAATGAAATCTTAGAAAGTTTTCAACAAATGAGACTTCATTAAGGGACCTTCTGCTATGGTACGAAAACGAACTGCAGAAAGTGAAGCTGCCAGAGGCATTGGAGTGGGATATGTGGGGAGCTTTATTCTATGTAGGAACGATTTTTACAACTATTGGTATGTTCTTTATGTTACTATCAATTAATCGTAAAAGGTGCACCTTTGTTTAGTCTCTTTTGCAAAGCTTTTTGACATATCCTGTGGAATTCACATCTGAGCTGTCTGATCGCACACAAAAGAATTGGAGATATCCTGCACATTGCCTGTCACCTGACTGGTTTATAAAAAAAGATTTTCCCTCTTGAAGTTTTGAGAAATTCACAGCACAGCGTTGCGAGGTCAGTCCACACCAAGAATTCGCTATCATTTGGGGAGAAGAACAACGCTTGTCAGTTTACGATTAGATTTTTGGCATGGCGACAGTGAATTGTTCTGTTAAGTTACTCATAGTCGTCATCATGAGTCGACTAGAGCTTTCCCACCATACTTGCGCCCTACCAGTTTGAAGAGGATTCCGGCCGTAATTTTACTAGAAAATTTCACTCCTGGATAGAAATCTCTAGCTTTATGTCGGGTCAATGATCTTGCAGAGAGTATAGAATGGCTATCGCTAATTTTAGGCTACGGTAACATTGTACCTCGAACAATCACTGGACGGGCGCTGTCGGTGGTGTATGCGATAATCGGTAGGTTTCTTATCAGCTTTAAGATACGTTAATCGGCTAATTCGATTGACACATAACTTATTTTAACTAAAGGCAGAAACCAGACAGAGTGAGCTCGTATGGTTTATTTAACGGAATTATTTTACCGCTTCGTATTCGTACGAGTTACGAGGCTTCTTAGTGCTTTTTTTACACTTAAACATACGCACGTCATACAAAAGCTCTATAAAGCTTCTTCTTAAGCGACGGAAATGTTCCGCTAATTTTGTCTTGGAATCTTTAATTAGAACATTATCAAGGATTCCCTCAAAAGCTTTCAGTGCTTTTTTAAACAGTCTTCAAAAAGCGAAAAATGAACGTAGAAGGAACCGCGATCAAACAACTGTTTTCCGTCATTTTTTTTTAGTACTTATAGTGCAGTAATTAGAAATGCCCTGATATGCACTTGGTCGTCGGATCGAGTCCGTGCCGCAGGCGAATCAAAACCCCATTCCTCTAGAGCTCGTAAACTAGAATTAAACCTACATGGTAGAGTAAAAACATTCAGATAATGCTTCGATAAGTCTCCTCTAGTTAAATACGCGAAATATGCATCCAATCAACACTAGAATTTTAGGAGTGAAGATGAACATAGAACTCAACAATTGATCAGTTCCGCATGCTTTTTGCACTTTGATGCATTTTACGCTTCAATGTTTATGTAGCGTGATACACTAAATTCCCATGGATCACCTTCATAGAAGCATCTCATGCTGGTTAGTCGCCTACCAATGTGCCGCATCCCCAAGTGACATATTGGAGGCTGGTCGCGGACGAAAGTCACCTTTGCTTCTGTGAGACGCGAATGGATCAAGGTGATAGACCCGCTGTTTTTGCTCCACCGATTTGGCACATACCTTCCGTATTTACGAGATGTACTCGACAGATTTGATCGTGCATGCAAGGAAGATGAGCTCCGACATCATCGAATTAGGGGCGCGCACGTGGAATGCGCCCACGGCCCACCAAGCCTTCCATCCCTCCGGGGTCGGCAAATTGGTACCAGACTTGTCTGGGAGGGTAGCAGCACTGGCTCGATACATCAGCAGGTCATTGTAAAGGCCAGATATGCATTCAATCACCTCCAACGATACTTAATTAAGTCGAATGCATGGCGCATCCCTCAGGGATTGATCAACGCCGAAAGCTTTATCCTTTACCCTTTAACATAACCTGGTCGCAGAGTATCAGAAGAAGCCTCGGATCCGTTTCCCGGAGTGAATCTGCATCGAAAAGTGCGGAATAGTATTTTTCTATTTTATACAAAACGTCTTCACGTCTACTGTGTGGATTCCAACCTATCCACATTCGATTTATTTTTTCGTCCACGATGATCTAACTTTTTACGCGTGCTTTTGGTTTCTCTTTGAGGATTTTTCATTTCGTCTTGAACGTCGTAGGATGCTGGTCGAGCGATTTTCCCTGGAGTCCCGAGCCAGATGGGCTGGAGCGTTCCTAGCTGCATTGCAGTGAGTGTTGTTTTCTTGGCGGAATGGTATACTAGGTATAAATTTTTAAACACAATATACCAGAGTGTTAACAGGAATCTGTGGACAATAATAATTCAACAGTTAGAGGCACCTAGCGATACACATTGCATTCGTTTCTGCTTCGTTGTGCCGGACTGACGAAAGCTTCCAATGGGGTCGGAAAATTGCTACCAGACTTTTCTGGGAAGATATTGGTACCGTTTTGGTACATCTGCAGAGCATCTCAGGTTTTCCACTAATCTAGATATGCATTCAGTAATTTTTGCGATTCTTCGTGTGGTCGATTGCGTGACACATCCATCGGGCATTGAACAACACCGAATACTCTATCTTTTTTACCAGGAATTTCGGACTGTGGATATATGCACACCATGGAGTTTCTCCTATACTTTTATATAATCAGAAAGGAGACTAGCATTGAGTGCTTTCGGATATCGAAGAGATGTTACCGGCTGGCGAGTCCAAAATTCCACGATCACGTGTTCAACTTTTCTCGGTGTCCTACTGCGCTGCTTGGATTTTAGTCTAGCCCTCAACAATGCCAAGATTTTTACATATCGCCTATAGTACATTTAAAGGATCTCTACAGAAATAGAATCGCCACTGCTATACAAAACTTCAAGCTCAACTACGCAGTTCACACATTCCGTACAGATTTTCCGTCATAGAAATTTGCAGTTATCATCATATAAGACATGCTATCCGTATAGAAGAGAACAACAACGAAGTGAAACGAAACCGAAATATTCTTCAGCTCGCATTACAAATGATAGTAGTGAGCCCTTGGGGTGTCAAAATTGTCTAAGTATCCAAGTAAACCAAGAACATTCCACGGCAATGGAAGCGAAAAACATGATTTGTCTCTACCGTATTCTTTGCGCCATTGCTTCTGTTGTTGTTAAAGTTTTTGTTGTTGTTGCAAGTGTTGACGTCACTATTGCCATGAATGTTGTTGCTGTTGCTGTCGTTGTTCTTGTTGCTACTGGCATCCATGTTGTTGTTACTGTTTCGACAGCAATAACTGCAATAATCACTAATACAAGAGAACATTACTATAAACGATTATTAGTGTGTCGTAATAAAATCTCGACTCTTCATGAGGAAAAAAACTTAACACAGAGATGTTCTTTGCATTTGTGTGGGTCAATTTCGCACTGACACTTAACACTTCTCCGGTAATTTAACACCCTTGCTGCCGTATCAAAGGAACAGTTGTTGTGTTTCGTATGAGCTTGAACTCTAGGCAACCTCAGTGGAGCTGGCAGAGGAAAAAATGAAAGAGCCTAAGTAAAGAAATGTGAAAAAGAATAACAAGAAAAACGAAAAGGTAAACAAACACATATAGACGTATGTAAATTCCTGTTTTGCCAATGACTTCGCTTAAATTGGGTTCCCACACGATATCGAAGTTCGCCAGCTTGCTGTAGTGTCTATGCCGTTAAAAAGGAAAGTTTGTGGGAAAAGCAGCATTTCAAAGCATTCACATGATTAAAACAATATCGCTTTCTGTTGAGAGATGATCTCCCGTTGAAAGCAGGTTTCGTTTCAAAAAAAAGTTGGAAAGGAATACGCTGGTTTCTTACGTCAAGAAGTTTTTCCAACCAAACTCAGATATAAGGTTGAAGATAAATATGGATGAAAACCTATTTGTTCTTGTCTCTTTAAAGTGTAGTTAGCCTACTAAGAATGTAGCCCTTTCACATTGTCATCCATCCACATTTCGGTAGTAAGTTTTCCTTATGTTATTGTCGTTTAAGCACTTTTGCAGTGCTTTCATAATTCTCGACCTTCGATTGTCGAATGATCTTTTAGGAATTCCACTAGTTTTGGCGATTTTATCGAGATTCGGACAGTTCCTGGAGCACAATATTGCTCGGGTATGGTTGAAACATCGAGAGAAAATCAAGGAAGCCCATAAACAAACCAGAAAACGCATTTCAACCAGAGTCAACGCAGAGTTAGTCCTGTTGGATCTGTTCATTTTTTATTAATATGAGTTTTTGGTTGAGCTCTACATTAGTTGGAATCAAATATGTGCTACTATATACTTGTAAAATCCGTCAACCCTATAATGTTTTTAAAATCTCCTTTTCAATATTTTTCTACCTTGACTTCACTTCCTTTTTCATCGAATATACATAAAGTTTCTTAACGTTGATCGAGTTTTTAAAATGATTACTAACTTCTTTTCACAAAAACCTTAAAAGTTCTTAAAGGTTTCGCAAGACGTTTCTAAAGCTCTCAGAATTATTGATTTTAGAGTGTCATTATACGCACTGGAGGAAGGAAAACTAGTCGGTTCACCGGTGAGATCGGAATCGTTCGAAGATAGGCTGATAGATGAATCAAGGCAAGTTTACCAAGTGGGAAATGTGCATGTGAACATTATCATTTCGCATGAATATCATGTTCATCATATTTACCGCGAGTATGGCTACCGTAGGAGGGTCATTGCAATAGAAATGAGTTCAATCCCGTGTTACAGGCCCTGCAAGCCATCCATCACCCGGGTTCGGCAAACTGGTAAAGACGTGTCTGGGAGAATAGCAGCCCTGACTCGATACATCTGTAGGCCGCCGAGATTCCATGTACTAGATATGCATTCGCTCACATCCAACTATGCTTGATGGAGCCGAATGTGTGGCACATCCTTCATAAACTGATCAACGCCGAGACCTTTATCCTTTATCCTTTTGTCATATTCAACCGCTCAACAACAGAGATGACCACTTCATTGCAACAATTTTCTAAAAATAACCCCTCGAATAACCTCTGGCTTGATTCGCCTATTTACTTCCAACTTCACAAAGCGAACCTTAAAAGCTATCTCGGAATTCCAGAAAAATAATATGACATAATTTCTGCTCCGTAGTCAAAAGAACCGAATACTACATACACAGTGTGGGGTTCAACTGTGGACGTCTGGCAAATCAAGCCCTTCCTCTTTGCGAGATTACCAGGTTAGTACTGCTTGAGGAGGTGAAAAACGAGCTTATGGCATCGTTAGGCGTGCATAAGTCATTTTATGGACGAATATGTAGTCAATGGCCTTAACGTGCGTTTCCTAATAGAGTTGAACCCGTGGCCAATTCACGTGGAATGGATCTATGTTGAACGCATTATCCTTTATCCTTTATGGAAACTGCGATGAGTCTAATACATCTCTTCATGGAATCGATCCATTCAAGTATCACGTGCAAATGCAAAATACTTGTGAGAAAATATTTCAAACGATCTAACAAAGTCTGAAGAGGCTTCCTCTGTTTCAAAATACTTCATTCACACACAGTTAACCAGATCCTCTTGGTGCTAAAGTAGGGCGTAGAGGTGGATTTTTAGATTTTTTTTTATTTTTATAAGACCTGTCCTCACTTCTACTGTACGGATTCCAGCATTTCTCACACTCGTTTCGTTTCCTTAGATCCATCATCCACCAAGTCCCTCCAGCTTTTACAAAGGTTTCGGCTGTTGCTCAACGGTTTTAATTTCATTTTGAATGGTGTAGAATGCTGGTCGGGTCGATTTTCCCTAGAGTCCTGAGATAGCTGGGCTCGATCGTTTGGATTGGACTACAGAAAACGCTTTTTCCCAAATAAGTCCGGCACCGATTTTCTGACCTCGGAAAAATTACACGGTTGGTGCACCTGGTATGGGACCGAATCAGCACCATGCCCGAAATGGTGGGAATCATCACAGTGCTTATGATGGTCGTCTTCACTACCAGTATGTTTTCCGCCTCTTCTCAAAAAAAAATCAAATTTCTTAAACAACACCTGTATCACCTGTAGTCCTCTTGATCGTCGAGTGACTCGAGCGGGACCCAGTAAATCTTACATTTTTCCCTGTCGCGCGCAAGAGTAGCCCAGTAGGTTCTGCTCGCTTTAGGGACTCGTCGAGCATCATGACTTTCTTCTAGGCTTTTCGTGAAAAACTCTGACCATTAGGGAGGTGGTCTTTCTGCAGTACTTTTGAAATTCCAGGAAATCCAGTCACTAACGGCTCTTGTCCATCGGTTGTCATTCATACGGATTACCTGTCTGGCCCACCTTATCTTCGAGTGTTTGGCGTACAGAACGGCATCTTTGATTTTTGATCGTTGACGTAGGTCAAGGCTTCGGATCCCTACTCCAACTCGTATGACACGAGATACACCTAGCTTCTTCCCAAGATGTCGTTCACTGTCCAGAGCTTCCATCATTACTTCTATCTCAGTTGAGTCAAAGGCCTTTTTTAAATCGATAAAATTGAAATAGAGCGGTCCTTTGTACTACTTCAATGAGTCATGTTATCGTACGGATGTGGTTCATCGTACTGAATCCTTTTCGAAACCCTGCTTCCTAACATGGCTGCCCTTCGTTCAGTGTTCTGTCATTTATGTTGACTCGAGTAAGAATTTTGTAAGCGACAGACTACAAACAGATTAGTCGACAGTTGCCTATATCGTAGAGGTCACCCTTCTTGAATAATAACATGGTACAGCTGGTCTTCAAATGAGTAAGGACTTTGCATTTAGACGGGTAACTCGTGAAGAGCTGAGCCAGTGTGTTTACGAGGACTGGCAGAAAGTTTTTCAGGTGTTCAAATCTCATCCTGTCCGGACCTGGAACTGTTCGATTTTTTACCCACTAAATACCATGCCAGATTTCGCAAAGGAAAACCGGTGGTGCAACGCATCCATCCTCCATTATTTCATATGTCCGAGGGTTCACGTGGCTATCGAAAAGACCTGAGTAGTGTTCGTGAATGATTTTATAAACTTTCTTATAAATTCTTTGAATCTTGTTGGCTTTTTCTCTTTTCCGCAAGAAATGAAATCTTGCACAAAGAAGGCGATGATCCGAACCCGTATAGAAATTTGCGACCACAGTGGCATCAATAATGCAAAACCTTCCGTTTACTATGGTATGGTCTATTTCGTTACGGTACTCTCCATTGGGAGACTCCTACGTCCTTCTAGAATCGCGAGTTACCATGAATGGTTATAGCCGTCTTGATAAACTCAGACACCGCTCACCCTTTCTGTTCCATCCAAACTCGTTGGTAGCAATCTGACGCTTTTCAGACCTTCTTCTTGGTCCACTGTTAACATTAAGATCTCCAATGCTGACCTTGAGGAAAGATGGTCTTTTCTGTAGAACTTCTTCTTGTCCATACAGAACGCTTCGACTTCTTCATCATCATAGTTTGATTTCGGAGCGTATTCAACGAAGATTGTCAAAGCCGATTTTGATTCACATCTGCTCAATCGTAAACATCCAAATCGTGTTGTTAGCTGTTCCAATGAACCGATCTCCATGAAAAAAATGCCTCCGACTCCTCTAATGTGGCATGTTCTAAATAGTTCTTTTCCGGTGTCACAGCCGCCATTGAATGTCGTTCGTTTCGGTGTCGTTTCGCCTCGGCCAAGCCGGTCATATCGTCTCTTATCCTACTTGTTTGCATGATCGAGTATTCTATTCAAGACTCAAATGCAAATGTGCGTGCAATTTAGGTACGAATCTTCACCTTAGCCTTTTTTGGTTTAAGCAGCATAAAATGTAATAAAATGGTCCTAAGATCTTAGCAGCCTTTTCGTACTCCTCCTAGCCAACGCTGCCGAATGAGTGGCTTTTTCAGGGTCAGGAAAATGAGGCCCGTTTTTTTAACTCTGTTTGGCTTTTTGATGCTCATGTATAGCTTGCTAAGCTCTAAACATGGAGGCTGGGTATGCTCACAAGTAGCCTTCCAATCTCTTGCAGAGTAGACAGAGAGCTTATTTGTAAGAAGCGAGCACTAACTGTCGCCCATGTACTTCCCTGTTACTTGATTTCAGGTTTTTGGCCGAATTGATTTGTAGAGTACAATCTGCACAGACGAGAATGCACCCATCACCCATGCACCCATACTTGAATACGTCTCGTAAATACAGAAAGTATGTGCAAAATCTGCGAAGCAGAAATAGGCAGTCCATCCCCTTGATCCATCTGCGTCTCGGAGAACAAAGGTCGCTTTTGTCTGCGATTAACTCCCTTATCCGCCACTTGGCGAGGCGCAACGTAGCATCGCTACTAACCGGTTCGAGATCCCTCATATGAGAGAGATCAGTGGATTTTTAAACATACTTGATACTTCATAGTTGAACCTGTTCCTGTCCTCACTAGTTGTATTGGCCCCAGCATAATCACCATTTTTTAGAGATTTGCCGGTTAAGCTATTGTGGTTCTCTGGAATCCCGAGCACAGCCTGTCCAAAGTCTGTCTCAGGTCCTCCCAAGACAGGCAGCCGCAGCCGTTGTGGATCAGAGGGAGATTTGCCACCATGAGAATTTGATATCAGAATGGTGGTGGATCCTTGTACAGGTTTACTCTTACTCTACAGCTAGGTTTCCTGATCAGCTTAGGAGGCCCTGCCAAGGGAACGAATCCCTCGGCTGTGCATCGCAGTCCGACACCCAGGAACACCTCCTAGCCCCGATGAGACGATAAACCGTTGGGAGGATTTTTAAATTTACAAATAACAAAACAAGTCTTTGGAGTAAATAGATAAATGGTTGTAAAGAATTAGAAATAGCGTCGTTTAGGACCATTCCAATCTGGCTAGCACTGCTAATCTGCATAAGTTGGATTTGTGCTTGTGCAGGTCTCTTCTTGATTTGGGAGAAGAGATGGACATTTTTCACCAGTCTTTATTTTTTCTTCATCTCCTTATCCACCATTGGTCTAGGTATGTTTTCATTTAGTCAGTACTTTAATCATTAATCATATGAGAATTGTTTTTTCTTAATATGTTATTTCTTGGGTTACAGTAAACCCGTCCATACTCTTGTGATTAAGAAGCAAAGCAAAAATTTCCTGGAACGAGCTTGCTTTGCTGCAACCCAGTACACATGATAATCAGTGCAACTGAATGTGATTCGAACTAGATTTCCATTCACTTAAGCTATCAACTTAATATTATCTGTAAAATCGATGTGATCTTTTCATAGGTGATGTCGTCCCGGATCATCCTCACATGCTGATCTTGATGTTCTGGCTGGTTATCATCGGTCTATCCATTGTCTCAATGCTGCTTGCCGTAATACAAATTAAATTCGAAGAATGTTTGTACAACTTCATGATACGAATGCAGGTTAGTTGTTTGAATAAGTATATATACCTACTTTATCGAAGTATTTTCCTTACTTTTCTCGTCCCGATCTTCCTGCTACTATTTTCATCCTCCACAAAGCGTTGTCAAAAAGTCTTAGTAGCGTGGAAAGTCTGGGCTATTACTCCAATCCATCTTTATGTTTTCCCATGTTCTAGCAAGTAAACTCAGCGTTTTTAGTAGAGAAAAGTGCAAAAATCTGTTAAGAACAAATCATTTGTTCAGTCCGAAAATTATTTGGAATTTGTCTTTTCGAATTGGGTCCTCTATCAGTTCCAATAAATTTATGTGATCTTGTTCGGACATGTGATTGTTCACTTCCAAAAAAGGTCAGTAACATATTACTAAAGGATTTAATGTAAATAAGACGGTTTATGGAATCAAATAAGTTGTGACAGTTCTACAAAAGGGCATTATTTTTCAGGAAGAGTACCAACGCAACCTGGCAAATGGTTTACCACTTAACCATGAAGAGATCCGAAAACGAGCAATGGAAGATCAACCATTTCTGATGAAGCTCTTCGGACCAGATTTGATTTCTGATAGTCAAATGGAGAAAATTGAAGAGAAAGTGAGCTTTGCCTCTCCATTTCTTCCAAGCTTTCCTCTTCTTATCTTCTCTGTTGTCCTACTTGAATCGCTTTTATCGTTTCAACGTCAGGCCGAACAATTTGAGCGCATCACACGTAGTTTGAACAATAAAAACATCCAAACTGAAATTGCAGCTGCTGCTATTGCCGAAACACAAGTGGAAAAAACAGCAAATGTAAGTGCCTGGTTATAAATCGTTCTAAACTCTAGTTAAAACCTTGAAAAGTCAAAAATGCGAAGAAGACCATTTAAGTACTACCGACGCCGCTTTCATTAATGTTTCTTTCCACTGTAACCAATTCTTTCTTGCCACTAAACCATTGGCGGGTGGTTGTATCCAGTGAGCAATAGGATGCGAGGTGGAGGAAAGCACGTGTAGCCAACATTTTCTGATCAAAAGCATATCATCTTGGAATTGATGCTTGCCTACCACTAATGATGAGGAACTCTGCTCAATCATTAAAGTCTTTCGCCCCATTTACGTTTCACGGATCGCAAATTTTTCTTCATGTTCCATTCTGTCGATACTTCTCTGACTACCTTGGTGAAATTAAATGTGAATTAACCACAATTAAAATATCAAGCAAATAAACGATGACGAAAGCAAGATCTCTAAGTAGTTTCAGAGCATAGCATGTGACCCGATGACGAAATCAGATTCTAGTGTTGTGGATGGGGAACAAATACCGTGGTCGAAGTGAGTGTCGAACAATCTCCGAAACTTCTCACAAAGTTCTTTCAGAGTCATGGAGCAGACAGTAGAAAATAGCGGCATTATGCCTGCATCAAAAGTTCTTTTTTGCCAAGAAAAAACACCTAAAACAGAGTTCCTTGGACAAAATGTGCTCTAAAATGTACTATTGTAATGCGACTTTCATTCATTCCCGGAATCAATAATCAATGTCTATTTTTTCACTGATGACCTAATACGAGGTTATTATCAAATTTTATTCGCCTAACTTTTGGAGGTATTCTTCCTTTTCAGAACCCGATTGACCTGAGTCTGCTGCCTTCAGCTGTTTATTTTTCCGATGTGGGTACTCTCAAATGCATTGAGTTAGGTTTCTTCATTCGAGAGCTGCTCCAGTAATCTGAATTCGACTCGATGAGAAGATGAGCATCCATATCGTGAGGTCGTGAGGACAACCATGTGTGACTTTGTCACCTGTATCACCTGAAGACCTGTTGGTCTTCGAGGGACTCGAACAGGCGCCAGTAAAAGTTCCATTTTTCGTTGTCGTGTGCAAGGTCGCTCGAGAGACTCCTTGGGCATCATACCTTTGTTTTAGGGTTTTCGTGAAGAATTCTAACCATCGGGTTCGGTTAGGCTTCTTGCGGTGCGTTTGACATCCTGAGAAATCCAATCACTAACGGCTCCTGTTCATCGGTTATCATTCATACGCATTACGTGTCTGGCCCATCATATCTTCGACTGTTTGGCGTACAGAACGGCATCTTTGATTTTCGATCGTTGACTTAGGTCGGAGCTTCGGATCCCATCCCTTACTTGTGTTAAACGGGATACTCCTAGCATCCTCCTTTCGGCTGTGCGTTCCATAACTCTGAGTGATCTTTCATGCTGCTTACGCAGCGGCCAAGTTTTTGACGCATACGTTAGGGCAGGAAGTACCATTAAGTCGAAAAGGTGGGCACGGAATCGGGAGTTCTTTGTTCTTTTCCCAACATCCTCGATACTCTCGAAAGCTCTCCAAGCCAGTAGTTTTCTCGTGTTAAAGGGACTAAGTCGTTAAGCATGTTAAATTCCCTCCCTAGGTAGAAATAATTGGAGCCTTTATTTGTTCAGGAGTTATCCTATCCGGACTTTGTGCCCTGCTACTTTTCATCCACGAAATAGCATGTCGAGTTTCGGAAAGGAGAACAGGTGGCACGGCATATCCATCTGACTTTATTTCGTAGGAGGACATATGTATTGAAGAGGTCCGAATAGTAATCGTGAATGATTTTTTCCATTGCTTTCTGGAAGCTGTAACTGTTCCATGTGGGCGCCGCTATGCATTCATCGTGGTTTTTAATTGGCGAAGCTTCGGTGGGCTTTGCGAGTGTTCTTCCTAGCCTCTGAGGCTGCGATCATAATTGCTGCTCTTCTCCCTTCAAGGTCTTCTTTTACCGCTTGTCTCCATTTTTTTGCAAGCTCGGACGTGAGCTGGCGGTTGACTGCAGGTGATTCCACATAGACGTATAAGTTTGAGTGTTTCTGGGGACAGGCGTCTAATGGTGACTCTACAGCTCATGCTTTCATAGCGGTAATGTAAAGGTGTTGAATGAGCCGATCGTATTACCCGTCGATGTTATCGAGAACTGCCTCTTCCCAACAGCTCGCCGGTGAATTGAGTAAATCTCACTTTGTGGTAGTTTTACGCCTTCATTTTTTGAATTTTGCGGCTTTTTCTCCTTTCGGCGAGAAGCGAAATCTCGCACGGAAGAGCCGATGGCAGAATTTTTAGACAACAGCGACATTGCTAAGACAAAACTTTCGTTTTAGTATGAAGTGGTCTATTTCTTTATGGTACTCTCCACTGGGACACTAGACTCCCATGTTCAGCCTTAAGAGTGGAACTTCTGAAATTGAGAATTACCATGGATGTTCTTGGTCGTCATGATAAACTCAGACAGCCGATCACCCTGCTCGTTCCAATCTAATCAGTGGGTTTTCCATACTGACACTCTTCAGATGTTCTTGCTTGCTCCAATGTTAGCATTAAATTCTCCAATGCTGACCTTGAAGAAAGATGGTCTTTTCTGTAGAACTTCTCCTCGTCCATATAAACGTTTCGACCTCTTCAAAGTATGTGTAAAGTTGGCGCAGCAGAAATAGGGTGTCCACTCCTGAATCAGCCTGCGTCTAAGAAAAGCAAAGGCTTTCCGTCCGCTATTAACCCCCATCCGCCACATGAGGACGCGCCACGTAGCCTGGCGACTTGCCAGCTGGTGACCTCTCACATAAGGGCCATCTTTAGTACTTGCCTTATAAATTATTAAATCCCTGTTATTGTTTGCTTTCAAAATTTAGCTTCTTAACTCGCACATAGTGTTTTTACTTATATTTCCCGTTATCTCAGTTTCCTTTTCTACAAAATTGTTATTATTTGTTCTATTTATTAGTGGCATAGTGCCTCAATTTCACTTTCTCAGGGATGTGTCGGCAGGGATAAATGAGGAGCACCTGACTGGAAGATGTGCAGATGAGGAACGAGACTCAATGTCCGATGCTACCAGTCTTCCATTGGATTCAATAAGGTGAGAATAAAAAAATCTTAATAATAACATTTAATCGATTTTAGAAACGAGCGTCCTGGAAGATTCTGAACATTTATTATCGGAATTATTGTAGGAAGGTAATATAGCATTTTAAAGCTGAGTAGTGTAATTTTTTCTTTTGCCAGCACATATATTTTGGAATTGATTGTTCCTGTTCAAGAAGTTTTGCGAGAATTCACTAAGGTATGTAATTATTTTTGAAAAGCGTTTAGAAAATAATCATTTGATGAAGCTCGCGAATTTTATGGTGATGGAATGAAAGCAGCATTCATTCCAGTTGCCCTAAGTGGAAGCCCGAGGAAAAAAATAGCAAGCGCGTAGTCTTTGTAGACGATGCTTGTTGCGCAAGAGATGATGACGCACTGCTCAGGTTTTTCTTTTCTAGATTTGTTCTTGGCTTCTATCATATTATTCCTAACTTCTTACGATATCGCGAAGCTATAGCCAAACTTAGGTAGTTGAACCTTTAATGCAGGAAAAATGATAAGGTAGCAGTAATAACGGTGTTTAGCATGTGTATGGAAAGTTAAGGGAAACGTAAATATATCGGTGTTACAACACAATGCCACGGATCTCCCTCATATGAGGGATCTCGAGCCGGTTAGCCGCGACGCTACGAGGCGCGTCCCCAGGTGGAGGATAGGGGGTTAATCGCGGACCAAAAGCGATCTTCGCTTCCCTGAGACGCAGGTGGATCGAGCGGATGAAGTTCCTGTTTCTGCTGCGCTGATTTGGCACATACTTTTTGTATTTGCTAGGCGTATTCAAGCATGCGTGTGTGGGTGCGTTCTCGCTTTATGCGGATTGTATTCTACGAGTCAATCCGGCCAAAAGTCTGCAATCAAGTGACAGGGAAGTATATGTGGGGTGATTAGGAGTCGCCTCCAACAAATAAGCTCCATGTCCACTCTGGGAGAGCGTGACAAGCTACCCGTGTGTATAACCAGCCCCCACGTTCAGACCCTAGCAAGCTATACGTTGGTATCAAATATGCTAAACACAGTAAAAAAAAAACCGCCTACATTTTCCTGACCCCGAAAGAGCCCCCAATTTCGCAGCGTTGGGTAGGACGAGTACGGAGAGGCTGCTAAAATCTCAGGGCCATTGGAAGCTGCCTGAATCAAAAACTATGGTGATGATCTGTACCTACAACGCACGTACACTTGCAACCGAGTCCTCGATAGAGGACTTGTTCATGCAAGCAAGCCTAACCGATGTCGCTGGTGTCCCAAAAGTTTACACGTGATCAGACCGCCGTCTCCGTCGTGCAAGATTTTATTTTTCGCGAAAAGGAGAAAAAGCCGCTAATTTAAAAACCGATATCCCAGAACCGCCACAAACTGAGACTTATTCAACTCATAAGTCGGTTGTTGGGAATATGCTGCTGTCGACAACATCGACGAGGAATATGAACGGCTCATTGAACATCTTCACGTTAGCGCCATGAAAGCTGAGAGCTCGAAGGTCACCAAGAGACGTCTGTCTCAAGAAACTCTCGAGCGAATACGCCAGCGTAGAATCGTACGAGTTGCGGGCAACCGCGAACTAACGTCCGAGCTTGCGAAACAGTGTAGACAGGCGATAAAAGACGATCTTAAACAGAGAAGAGCAGAAGTAATGGTCGAAGTTGCAGAGCCTGGGAAAACCATTCGTAAAGCCCGCCGAAGCTTCGCCAGTTACAAGAACAAGATGATTGCACTCTGACGCCCAGACGGAACAATTACAGCGTCCAGAAAGGCAATAGAGAAAATCATCCACGGTTACTACTCAGATCTCGTCGATAGCCACGTCAATCTCTCGTCTTATGAAATAAAGGAGGAGAGGATGGATATGTTGTACCACCGGTTCTCCCTTCCGAAATCCGACATGCCATTTTGTCGGTGAAAAATCGAACAGCACCAGGTCCGGACAGGATAAGATCAGAACATCTGAAGAACATTCCGCCAGTCCTCGTAAGCACGCTGGCTCGGCTCTTCTTACGTTACCTGTCTGAATTCAAGATCCCTACTCAGTGGAAGACCAGCAAGACCGTGTTGTTCTTCAAGAAGGGGGACCTACACGATATAGGCAACTATTGCCCAATCTGCTTGCTCTCTGTCGTCTACAAACTTTTCACTCTAGTCACCTGAAAGATCACTCAGCGTTATCGAACGCGCAGTCGAAAGGACGATGCTAGGAGTATCCCGTTTCACACAAGCTCCAACATACGTCAACCGAAGCTCCAACATACGTCAACGATCGAAAATCAAAGATACCGCTCTATACGCCAAACAGTCGAAGATAAGGTGGGCCGGACACGTAATGCGTATGAATGATAACCGATGGACAAGAGCTGTTAGTGACTGGATTCCTCGGGATGTCAAACGTACTGCAGGAAGACCACCGACCCGATGGTCAGAGTTCTTCACGAAAAGCCTGGAAGAAAGATATGATGCTCGACGAGTCCCTAAAGCGAGCAGAACCCACTGGGCTACTCTTGCACGCGATAGGGAAAAATGGAAGATTTACTGGCGCCCGCTCGAGTCACTCGACGATCAACGGGGCTACAGGTGACACAGGTGATACAACACACTGAGTGCGTACAGCTACGAATATTTTAATTTGGATATCGCTGCCGTAGTTTTGTTCATGCCTAGTGAAGTTTTTGCAGTTGGGTCAACATGAAAGCATTAAAAGCGTTGAACATGAGCCAGCTGCGGTCGCATACTCTGAACTTGAAAATCAATCTTTACGGGAAATTATTTAAACAACGTTTTCCATTCGGTAGAAAATGAACGTGTAAAAAATGTGAGGCGTTCGTCGTTGATCAATCCCAGAGAGACGCGCAATGCATTCAACTTCATCAAAAACGAACCAGTAACCAGGTGTGCTCTGCAAGACATCTCTAATCATTTCGCTGCACGTGTTAGAGAATATTTTCCGCAAACGTTAAGTAAATGTTTACTGAACTGAATTTAGAAACACTGCCGTCGTAGGGTTGTCGAAACAAGCAAAATGCGTCCATGTGCAAACTGATATCGCACAATTTCAAATCGACGAAATCGTTTTACGTCTGGCAGCACTACAGGTGAATCAAACTCAGAACTTGAAGGACATTATTTACTGAAAAAAATATTTCCAAAGATTCTCCCCATTATTTGATTAATACAGCCTTGTTAACGAAATGTTCTAACTTTTATTTACTGCTTATTCTTTTTCTACGGAAGGGTACTAGGTGAAATACAACCACAAAGATGCTGAGACATAAACAAAATTAGGAAACTCAGTTAGGCTTCGAACCAGTCACTACACTTCTCTTGCAGAGGGCTTACGCGCTATCCGCCACACCATCCGAGGTCGTCAATTTACATTCTCTCGTCTCTGTTTCCACTTTATCACTTCTACCAACAATCACCCTCCAACGGGAAACGAAAAAAGAATAGGCAGTAAATAAATGTCAAGGCATTGTTATTTTAACTGCACTTTCAGCTTAACTGAGTTCAATGTCGATTTGTGCTCTCCAGATCATTCCTGTTGAGTGATGATTGCTGACAGCACCGCTTAATCGCAAGGCAACGTGGAATGTCCCCAAGTGGCGGAAAAGAGGATAATTGAGGACCCGAAGCAACCTTCGCTTCTCTGAGACGCAAAGAAAACTATGTTTATGAAGAACGGATTGGTTTTGTTTGCCCCATTCACGCTCAACGGAACGAATATCTCCGAATGCTCCAGTTATTTCTATCTAGGTCGGAAAACCAATGTGATGAGCGACTTAGCTCCAGAGCTGAGCAGAATTAAACGAGCAGCTTGGGTAGCTTCGAAGAGCACCGAGGATGTAGTGAAGAGAACAAAGAACACCCGACTCCGTGCCCACCTTTTCGACTCAATGGTTCTTCCTGCCCTAACGTATGCGTCAGAAACCTGGTCGCTACGCAAGCAGGATGAAAGATCACTCAGCGTTATCGAACGCGCAGTCGAAAGGACGATGCTAGGAGTATCCCGTTTCACACAAGCTCCAACATACGTCAACCGAAGCTCCAACATACGTCAACGATCGAAAATCAAAGATACCGCTCTATACGCCAAACAGTCGAAGATAAGGTGGGTCGGACACGTAATGCGTATGAATGATAACCGATGGACAAGAGCTGTTAGTGACTGGATTCCTCGGGATGTCAAACGTACTGCAGGAAGACCACCGACCCGATGGTCAGAGTTCTTCACGAAAAGCCTGGAAGAAAGATATGATGCTCGACGAGTCCCTAAAGCGAGCAGAACCCACTGGGCTACTCTTGCACGCGATAGGGAAAAATGGAAGATTTACTGGCGCCCGCTCGAGTCACTCGACGATCAACGGGGCTACAGGTGACACAGGTGATACAACACACTGAGTGCGTACAGCTACGAATATTTTAATTTGGATATCGCTGCCGTAGTTTTGTTCATGCCTAGTGAAGTTTTTGCAGTTGGGTCAACATGAAAGCATTAAAAGCGTTGAACATGAGCCAGCTGCGGTCGCATACTCTGAACTTGAAAATCAATCTTTACGGGAAATTATTTAAACAACGTTTTCCATTCGGTAGAAAATGAACGTGTAAAAAATGTGAGGCGTTCGTCGTTGATCAACCCCAGAGAGACGCGCAATGCATTCAACTT
The DNA here is from genome assembly GCA_009735665.1 of Angiostrongylus cantonensis. Classification (NCBI taxonomy): domain Eukaryota; kingdom Metazoa; phylum Nematoda; class Chromadorea; order Rhabditida; family Metastrongylidae; genus Angiostrongylus; species Angiostrongylus cantonensis. The sequence goes on along the minus strand of MQTX01000247.1, from coordinate 504,531 downwards.
CATCAAAAACGAACCAGTAACCAGGTGTGCTCTGCAAGACATCTCTAATCATTTCGCTGCACGTGTTAGAGAATATTTTCCGCAAACGTTAAGTAAATGTTTACTGAACTGAATTTAGAAACACTGCCGTCGTAGGGTTGTCGAAACAAGCAAAATGCGTCCATGTGCAAACTGATATCGCACAATTTCAAATCGACGAAATCGTTTTACGTCTGGCAGCACTACAGGTGAATCAAACTCAGAACTTGAAGGACATTATTTACTGAAAAAAATATTTCCAAAGATTCTCCCCATTATTTGATTAATACAGCCTTGTTAACGAAATGTTCTTTTATTTACTGCTTATTCTTATTCTACGGAAGGGTACTAGGTGAAATACAACCACAAAGATGCTGAGACATAAACAAAATTAGGAAACTCAGTTAGGCTTCGAACCAGTCACTACACTTCTCTTGCAGAGGGCTTACGCGCTATCCGCCACACCATCCGAGGTCGTCAATTTACATTCTCTCGTCTCTGTTTCCACTTTATCACTTCTACCAACAATCACCCTCCAACGGGAAACGAAAAAAGAATAGGCAGTAAATAAATGTCAAGGCATTGTTATTTTAACTGCACTTTCAGCTTAACTGAGTTCAATGTCGATTTGTGCTCTCCAGATCATTCCTGTTGAGTGATGATTGCTGACAGCACCGCTTAATCGCAAGGCAACGTGGAATGTCCCCAAGTGGCGGAAAAGAGGATAATTGAGGACCCGAAGCAACCTTCGCTTCTCTGAGACGCAGCTGGATAAAGGAATGGATTCCCTGTTTTTGCTGCACCTATTTGGCAAATGCCTTCTGTATTTACGAGGGCGCGTTCATGTATGCTTGCGTGGGTGTGTTCTCGTCTATCCAGATTGTATTGTACGAGTCAACTCGGCCAACAGCATGCAATCAAGTATCATGGAAGTGTATGAAAGACGGTTAGGAGTCACTTATAGCACATGAACTCCTCGACTACTCTGGGAAAGACTGGCAAGCTACTCATGAGTATATCCAGCTCCCACGTTTAAGGCTCACCAAGTTATATGTGGTTATCGAAGCCTAAATGCGGTGAAACAAATGGGCGTCATTTCTCTGACTCCGAAGGAGGCCCGGTTCTTCACCGATTAGGAGAGGTACGAAGGAGCAGCTAAAATCTCAGGCCAGTCTAGGCTGCCTAAGTCTCAAAGGGAACTAAGGTGACTTGTACCTATGATGCACACCCACTTCCATATTAGTCCTTGATAGAGGACTTGATCACGTATATAAGAAGGATAAGAAACAATTTGGACGACTGGAGACGAGAGGGCGCCACTCAGCTGTTTCTATGACACCAGGGGGAAACTGTTTTCTCCTAAAATTCGACAGGAAAAAAATCGGTGGCGTCAGCGTTTTTTCTCAACACGAGTTTGGCCATGAACATCAATTCGCTCGAACAACTAACGACCCGAATCGGACGCCTACGATTGAAGACGTGTGGATCAACCTTCGACAATTCTCGTTGTTTACCGACTGACATCAATCTATGTCAAATACGAAACCAAAGCGTTCTATACGAACTTGGAGAAGTTGTAAAGAGAAGAACATACATTCTTCATGGTTAGCACCAACGCTAAGAGTAGACCTACATGAATGTCTGAAAAACGTCAAACTTGGACACACGGCTAAGAATGGAACAACCAGACTGGGGAGGGAGGGGTTTAATGATGCAAGATTAAACTTTTCGCGGAATGGAAGAAAACCCGCTAAATTTAAAAAACTAAGTCCCAAACCGACCATAAACTGAAACATGAGCAGTCTATTGGTCGGCTGCTCGAAGGATGATCTTCTTGATAAAATCGGCGGGGAATACGGTCAGCTATTCAACATGGTCACGTCAGGTTTATGAAAGCTGAGAGTCCGAAAATCCGATACGCTAGCGTGGAATCGCATGAGCTACAGTCAACCGTCAACTCACGTCCGATGTTTCAAAACAATGAAGACAGGCGATAAGAGAAGATCTTAAATAGATAAGAGCAGTAGTTCTGGTCGAAGTTGCAGAGGTCGGAGAAAAGCATTCACAAAGCTGAACGAAACTTCGCCAGTTTTATAAATAAAATGGTTGCACTCCGAAGCCCAGGCGGAACAGTTACAGCGTCCAGATACCAAGGGAGAAAATCATTCAAGATTAATGGTCGGATCTATTTAATAGCCACGTCGTGCTGCGCTCATACGAAACAAAAGGCACCGATATGTCGTACCACCGGTTCTCCCTTCTGAAGTCCGACATGCACTCTTGTCGGCTAAAATTCGAACAACACCAGATCAGAGCGGAATAACTTTTGAACAAATGGAGAGCCTTCTGCCAGTCATCGTAAGCATATGGGCTCAGCTCTTCACACGTCACCCTGTCTGAATACACGGTCTGTTTGCAGTGAAAGACCAAGGAGGCCATGTTATTGTTCAAAAAGGCTGACCTCTACGATATCGGCAACTATCGCCCAATCTGCTTGCTGTCTTTCGTCTACAAAATTCTAACTCTAGCCATCCCAAACAAGATTGACAGAACACTGGACGAAGGACAGCCATGTTTGCAAGCAGGGTTTTGAAAATAATTCATTATATGCAACACGGCCACACGATAACGATACCCTTCAAAATATCACGAAAGTACAAGAGAACGCTCTGCTTTGCTTTCATCGATTTAAAGAAGGCCTCTGACTCAGGTGATGCATAGGCAGTCATGCAGCCCTCGACAGCCAACAGGACCCTGTTTGGTATAATAGAGATTCTTCGCAAGCATGAGATTTTAAAATTTCGCAAGCAAATCATCATCTTCTACACATGTATTAACTTTAACAAGGGTTTAGACAAGGCGATACAATCTCGCCAAAACTATTTCCTGCTACCCTCGAGAACTTCATGCGAACAGTGAAATGGGACAACATGGGAGTGAAAATCGATTGTCGGAAATTACAATATCTTTGCTTTGCTGATGGCATCGTTGTCACAATATGAAACAATAATCGGGCGGACGAATACTTGCTAGCTTTGGTAAGGCCTATGGAAATTGGTTTTCGACTAAATCTCGCAAAAATGATGCCTGTGAGGAACGGATTGGTTACTTATCCCCATTCAACAAAACGAATGTCTCCTACTGCTTCAGTCACGTCTATCTAGGTCGGAAAGTTAACTTAATGAACGAATTAGCTCTAGAGTTGGGCAGGAGGAGGCGATCGACTTGTGAAGTTTTTGAAAGCATCGAACAAATAGTGAAGAGAACAAAGAGCACCTGACTCCATGCCTACTTTTTCCAATCCACGATTCTTCCTGCCTTAATGCATGCGTCAAAAACTTGGTCGCTGCGTAAGAATCGTTATTGAATACGTAGTAAATGGACGTTCCAAAGAGTATTCCATGTCACATAATTGAGGGTATGATCTCAAGCTCCAGTCTACCTCAGCGGTCAAAAAGAAAACAGAAAAAAAGAAGACGCTGTTTTATACACCAAATTGTCGAGGATAAAGCAAGCCGAACACTTAATGCCTAGGAACGACAAGCGATGGATAAGAGCGGTTAATGTCTGGATTCGTTGGTATGTCAAACTTACTGCAATAAGACCACTGATTCGATGCTCAGCGTTGTTAACGAAAACTCTAGAGCAAAGGTATGGTACTCAACGAGACTCTCGAGCAAGCATGCACAAGACAGAGAATAATGGAACTTTACTGGCGCCCCCTCATGTCCCTCTACGATCAACGGTACGATAGTTGAGAGCGGATACAGATGAGATGATATACACTTCTTCATTTGAATATTCCTGCTTCGCTAGTAACCTTGTAGACTCCAAAACAATCTCCCTTTTACTTGAAATTTACTGTTGAAGTAAAGTTTCTTTTGCTGTAGTCTTGCGATAGACATGGTATTTTTACCAGATCAATGCCACAGACTATGTCTTGCCGTTGTTAGCCCTTGGAAGGTCTCTTACCATTATGACTACGTTGCTTCCAGTAAGCCCATTATTGCTGGCATTCTTTTTTTTCGTCGGGTGTTCTAGTAAAAGCGACGAGCTCTACATTTTCGATACTGTGTTGGTTGGGTTAAACACCACTGTGGAAATAGTTCGACAATCACTAGCAACTATGGTCATCATACGACAAACCATTGAGTAGTATATATTGACATAACTAAAAGGTCATTCCGAGCAATTAGTGGTTGCTCATTTTCTCCTTTGTGCAGCGACGGGATTGAGTTATGATTAATTTGAATATATTTGGAGGACTAAAAAATCTCCTATACTACTTGATCGGACCGTGATATACAAGCGGAGCTTTATCCTCTAAGATCAGCATGTTCGATCAATACTTTCGATTCATAATTGAATTGCCTAAAATCGAATTAGATAATCAATAATCTTACATAGCACGGTATGTCGCCTATCCGATCAGTAGAATCTCGAGTATCCCATAAACGAACAGATACGATTATTGACTCGATCTATCATTGAAAGTTAAATTCCAGGCGATTAAATGAAATGGGATTATCTCCAAGGATTTTTTAGGGGATGAAGTTTGCTTTATAAACAAAAATACATTAATTCAGGCGAATCGTGATCTGTTAGATGATGAAGACGTTCAGCCGGCGTTGTTTTGTGCTGGTAGACGTGGAAGGAAGAAGACTCGTCTCGATAGTATTGGTGAGAAAAGTGTACGCGACATGAGTGTAAGTGCTCGTTGACATCGTAACTGGTTACTTCTTGCGGATATAGTTCTTGCATTCATACAGGACAAGGAGATTCTGACGACAATGTTGCAAATGATGACGAGATCTATGGAGACAGATCCGATTCCACAAAAAATCATCAGGGTTGGTATGCTATTTTGGTAGACCTTAATATATTAATGATTACTTCAATGATGCTGAGAGATTTGCAAAACTCCGGACCGCAGGTGTCTGCGGTGTGGAACGAACGCACTATTGTCCTTTCCGGGGAGTAACGCGTGTACCACTTCTGCATACGGTGCACCATTAATGATTACTGCCAATAATTTTGAGCATAACATAACAACCATGGCCAATGAACAGATTTTAAAGCTTCGAAATTTCTTTCAGGACCAAGGCGTAAATACAGAAACACATCCATTAGTGTCTCGAGGAATGAATACGTATCCGACTTTGTGTCGAACGCAGTCCATTGAAACAGATGTAAATGACGTCGTGAACCGAAGTGTCGCTACTGATGCCACCATTCTTGTAAACAGAAGTATGGAGACGTCAAGGTAGACACTTCAGAAGCGGTACCATCTTCTATCAGCGATACGAATACTAATGTTGGCTTCAGCTATTTCGCTTATAGATCCACAAACAGTATTTCTGGAGAGTTTTATGATCAGTACATCATCACTTCTTTCCCAAATCGTATTTGTGCTAAAAATCCAGAAAATTTTGAAATCATTGGTTCCGCTTGTTTTGTCTCTTAATTTTTTTTTGCCTTTATTACTGTAAATGGTGAATCACGGTCAGATTTCCGCTTACACATTGATCTAATCGATTGTTGCTTCTTTTGTAAGATGCTTATTTAGACAGGAAAGCGTGGAGTTGACTAACATGCCGTGGGATGAAAAAGTCTATCGTGACATGATGACGTCGCCAATTCTTCAACGCCTTCTCTTCAAAACGACTGGCACTGCCCAACAATCTGTGTCATCAGGAGACATCCAAGTTGTCGATGAGTTCCAGCAAACCTCTCTCAGTATTGATCGACCACGGCCCATGGCCGATCAGACAGTACAAACGTCGATGAGCATTGATAGACCACTGCGATCTGTTGTTGACCAGTTAGTGCAAACATCGATTAGTATAACATTGCCATCTGGTGCTGATCAATCACTGCAAACGTCAGTTAACACCGATACACCACCACAACGATCCGTTTCTGACCAATCACTGCAAACATCTATGAACACCGATAGACTACAACGATCCGTTGCTGACCAATCAGTGCAAACATCGATAAGTACCGATGCACCACCACGATCTGTTGCCGACCAGTCAGTGCAAACATCGATTAGTACCGATATAACATTGTCGTCTAGTGCTGATCAATCGCTACAAACATCTATGAACACCGATAGACCACAACGATCCGTTGCTGACCAATCACTGCAAGCGTCGTTGAGTATCGATACACCACCACGATCTGCTGCTGACCAGTCAGTGCAGACATCGATTAGTATGGATCTAACATTATCATCTTGTGTTGGTCAATCACTAGAAACATCTATGAACACCGATACACCACCACAACGATCCTTTACTGATCAATCAGTGCAAGCGTCGATTAGTGGGGATATAACACTACTATCCCTTGTTGATCAATCACTGCAAAGGTCGTTGAACACCGACACCACAACACGACGGTTATCGGAGTGTCATTTTTCTTCACAATTCTCACCGGATGTCGTAGACAAGGTAACGTCGCCGATGATTTTCAAATTGATCGATCGTTCCGCACAAGGATCACTCCATGAACTGGCGAATAAGTAAGTGAGCCTTGAAATTTTACTTATCAATTCCGGCTTTCAAGTGTTTCTTTGTTCTTCTTCTTTTATCTGCGATCTTTTGTGTATTGATCTAAGGTGTTCTTCAGTTGCCGCTAGAAAATATACACCTTATTGCTGTGGAATTACAGAGGTAAATATTATGTAGGTGACATGCTAGCTATTAATACCCTCTGCGACCCAAAAATACTAAGTATTAAATGGTTCCTGCACCTTAACTTACACTGAGAGCTTAACCTTCTTTCTTCGTAATCACACTGCTGAAAAATCGCCACTTGAGAGAATCCAGAATCTCGCAGGAACTTGCCGCAATCTCCCATGCAGCACATCCACACTTGATCTGTGCACCTCAGGTCGCTTCTATTCGTAATTTTTCGCTGGTTTTCACCTCCTAGCTGGGATTGCAAATTTATCCTTGCGACTTGCTGGCTAAGCCGTATTCATGCCTATTGATAAGCTATCATCAGTTTTAAGATAATCAAGACCGTCTCAAACTTCTATGAAATAGAGAATAAGCAAATTTGCATGGAAGCAGGAGGCGCAGACACATAATCACCAATCTAACGGCATGAACATCAGAAATCAAACACTCAGTAGTCGCAACAGTCCATAAATAATTGTCGTTAATTAATTTAAGAATAAACATAGCGAAATCTTCCACGAAACTCTCAAAGCGATGATTTTCAGATCACAGCAGACGTCGACAGCTGACATCGTGCAGCTATTAGAGCGCAGCAACACTTCTGAATTTCAGTCATTGGATGCAGGTCCACATAATGGTAGTTTTCACTATGATTTGAAATTTAGTTTTTGAGTTACAGCATTTTATTGAACAAAAATCTCATTACGTCTCATTTGTTAATATCGTCTCATCCAGAAAACCATACGGATGTTCTTTTTTTTCCAGGATTAGAACCCTTAAGATATCCTTGGTGGTTCGAACTTATATCTCATCAGTGTAATCTTCGCTGCAAATATTTTTCATTCAAATTAAGCTCGAGTTTGCTACTGTGGCGAACAGCATTATCGCACTGCCGAAGTTCTTAGTGTTGTTTCAAAAAAGGCTTTTCATCCTGCAGATACACTGAAGAAAACATCCGGACTCTAAAGAAATCACTGTGACGATAGAGTAAGCAAGGGTTTTGTGACGATAGTCAACAAAAGAAACATGTGTAAAAACGAAGAAAATGGTTGTGCCAAGGCTTTTATCTAGTATTTAGTTAGCAATTTAATACGTTCTAAATTCGTTTTTAGTACAGTAGTGGAGAAAGGAGATGTTTTATAGAGGTCGAATCCCACCATTTCGATACTTGCTGTAATAGTCGTGCTAGTACAAGCTATTATGAGGGACGAATGGCGGACAGTATGGAAATGAGGTAAGTTTCTCACGTCATGCTTCATTTTTGCATTAAGCCGTAATGATCTGCACAGGAATGCATATAAAGTGCTCCAATATTTACAGTGTTTTTCGCTCTTTTCCAAACAAAGAAGTCCAACAAAGCCCTAGATTCATTGTTTTTCAGTAAGCTATTATACCTTTTGATTCTCCTCCTTTTAGCACCCAATACTCGCCACAGATGTCGAGATCGGCGATAGCACAAGACGCGAATAGTTTAGGAATCATGTGAGGTTTAAAGTATCCAGTCCGCTTAAACTAGACGGTCCTTGTTTTCTTTTCCTACTCTGACACAAGTAGCATTGGATTATGAAATTGTGTTACAAGAAGAGGACTGTATTATGAAAGTGATGGATTAGATTTAGAAACAAACGAGCACGATCGAGTTCGACTTCTGGCATTGGCAACAGCATCTATGACGATGAAACTCGTCAGGTTTTTGCTTAGTCATTTATTTTGAACATTTCGAGAAATAGTCGAGTGAGGATATTTTTGCGGAAGGAATACCACTTCTGATAAAAAAAGGAGAATGTTGGCTTTGATGTTTTCTCCCACCGCTAGCTTTGAGCATGCAATTGTCCTTTTATTAACCGTGTAGCTTAGTGGTTAGAGGTGCAGTGGAATGCATGCGCTCATTGGCTCGATCTTGTTTGTGGTTAACTAAACCTCCATCCCTCTGTGAGCTGTAAAGCGGTGCCCTATTTCTCTTGAACGGTCACCAACACTCACTTTGTGTATTGGTTCCAAATGGCATTGTTGAGACCAAACGTAAATTCAATCACCTCTACGGCGCATAATAGAATAAAACAATAGGATAGATCCTGAGAGATCGATTAGCGCCTGAAGCTTCAAGTTTTTTCTTATTCGCTTTCTTCACGATAAGCAATAAATTCTCTTTTAAAGTAAGCGGTTAATGTTAAGTAGCGATTGTCGTACATTGATGTTTTATGCCATCAATTTCTTTCCTCATCCAAATACCTTATTACCATCTCAAAGATTTGACGTTAAGAAGCTCTAGTGATTCTCAGGACATCACGTTTATATGCGTGAGCAAGTTACGGTAGTAAATCCTGTGCGAGGTGGTAAAGCCTAAGGAGGTGGGCATTGTGTTGCGATGGAGTTAATTACGTCAACAAATCTATTAAAACATGTGTTTGCGATTTCATCATTGTCAGTCTGCTTATAGCATACGTTATTTCAGGAAGTTATAATCCAGACGGATGACTCATATCTGAAACTCGCACGTCGTCTGGATGAGTATCGTTCGAATCGAACACAATTCTTGCCTGTCGTTGCCGCATCGCCTCTTGGTTCGCGAGACATCGAACCATTCAAGTATGCATAGTTTTAGTAACACATTTTTCCAATAATTGTTGTAAAACTGTCTCTTTCAGAGGCGATCGACCATCGGAACGATGTGGATACTATCTTGACATCAAAGGAGTGCCACGACGCCGCTCAATAAAACTTCATCAACGAGGCAGTCAGAAAACAAAGTTCGTGAAAATACTGTCTTGTTTTAAACAAATTCTTTGACTGAATATGCTTTTTTATCCTAAAGAATCATAGAAATGGAAGTGGGGTTGTGGTTGCTGATTGTTGGTTGTCGCAAAAGGTTGTAGATTAATTTTAACTCATTATTAACTTAATATTATTAATTTACTGCCTTTCAGGAAGTTATAATCCAGACGGATGACTCATATCTGAAACTCGCACGTCGTCTGGATGAGTATCGTTCGAATCGAACACAATTCTTGCCTGTCGTTGCCGCATCGCCTCTTGGTTCGCGAGACATCGAACCATTCAAGTATGCATAGTTTTAGTAACACGTTTTTCCAATAATTGTTGTAAAACTGTCTCTTTCAGAGGCGATCGACCATCGGAACGATGTGGATACTATCTTGACATCAAAGGAGTGCCACGACGCCGCTCAATAAAACTTCATCAACGAGGCAGTCAGAAAACAAAGTTCGTGAAAATACTGTCTTGTTTTAAACAAATTCTTTGACTGAATATGCTTTTTTATCCTAAAGAATCATAGAAATGGAAGTGGGGTTGTGGTTGCTGATTGTTGGTTGTCGCAAAAGGTTGTAGATTAATTTTAACTTATTATTAACTTATTATTATTAATTTACTGCCTTTTTTTTAATGGCAGAGTATATATTGTGAAATATAACTTCAATGATGCTGAGATATTTGTAAAACTCCGGACCGCAGGTGTCTGCGGGGGAGAACGAACGCGCTATTATCCTTTCTGGGGAGTAACGCGTTCACCACCTTCACACGTGGTCATAGGTTCCGTCCCACGCACAGTGCTAATCAAGCCTATTCCTTCAGTTTCGTGAATTGGTATCAGACTTGTTCGGGACAATAAACAACACTAATCAATATGTATTCTTTCATTGCTTAGCTAACGCTAGGTTTATAAAAAGGCTTATTCGGCAAGAGTTTCAACGTCTTCGTTTTCCTCCGATCCGAGACAATGGTTCAAAGCCTTTCGTCCTCGCGTTACGGGTCTCCCGTAGTCGTGTGGAGTCGGGTCTTCTTCAGTGAAGCACTATTCGGATGAGGCAATCTCACGTGGTACTACTGTCTACTGAACGGTTGTTTGATGATACTAATTTCACGTTGACAATAATTTGTTTTTCAGCGCACAATCCATCTTGCAGCAGTTGGAGTTATATTATCTAGCACATGGCCAATCAGTATTTCAAAAACTGACTCTCCTTTAACTTCGGCATGACTAGTCAGTATATGATCCTACACTGACCAGCGGGGCGTGTGTGGCGCAGTGGTTGGAGGCGCCACTACGCACGTGAAATGTGCCCTGTATTCTTTCATTGCTTAGCTAACGCTAGGTTTATAAAAAGGCTTATTCGGCAAGAGTTTCAACGTCTTCGTTTTCCTCCGATCCGAGACAATGGTTCAAAGCCTTTCGTCCTCGCGTTACGGGTCTCCCGTAGTCGTGTGGAGTCGGGTCTTCTTCAGTGAAGCACTATTCGGATGAGGCAATCTCACGTGGTACTACTGTCTACTGAACGGTTGTTTGATGATACTAATTTCACGTTGACAATAATTTGTTTTTCAGCGCACAATCCATCTTGCAGCAGTTGGAGTTATATTATCTAGCACATGGCAAATCAGTATTTCAAAAACTGACTCTCCTTTAACTTCGGCATGACTAGTCAGTATATAATCCTACACTGACCAGCGGGGCGTGTGTGGCCCTGTGGTTGGAGGCGCCACTACGCACGTGAAATGTGCCTATGGCCCACCAAGCTTTTCATCCCTCTGAGGTCGGCAAATTGGTACCAGGCTTGTCGGGGAGGATAGCAGCACTGGCTCGATACATCGGAAGGCCACAACGAGTTATTGTAAAGGCCAGATATGCCTTCAATCACTTCCAGCGATACTTAATAAAGTCGAATGCATGACGCATCCCTCAGGGATTGATCAACACCGAGAGCTTTATCCTTTTATCCTTTATTTTTACATTGACAAGCTAGCACGAGGCTCATGAAAAGGCCTTATTATCAACGAGAAATTGGTATCATCAATAACCGTTCTATATAAAGTCGTCGGGTGAGGTAGCGTCATTGGAGCGACGCTCCAGTGTAGGTGATTCGACTCGACACGACGACGAAAACCACAGCGGAAGTGCGAAGAATTGCAGACATGGGATTTGGTTATAGGCTCTGAAAAGGGCGAAGACGCCGAAACGCTAGCCGAATTAACAAGTGGTAACAACCTCGTGTTAGTTTTTCAACGAAGGATACATATTGGTTACCTATGCCGAGGTTAAAGGAAAGGCCGTTGTTCAAACAACACCAACTTACTATATCAGGTGACAATTCTAGGTCGCTGTGAATGCTTGACATAAATTCAGTCGTAAGCGTTGTTTTTCAAGAATCTCTAGGTTACGGTTTTAAGGCGTTTTTGGTTATCCAACACCAAGTTCATGTGAAACGAATGGTATTTTGCAGCATCCGGGATAGGTTTCATGTAGTGTAATGAAGACTTCAGGGATTATCCTATTTCTAACAAAGTTTTTGCTTAGCATATGCTATTAAAGTCTTGTAACTATACGTAACCTCCCAACGCTTTACCGCCTCATCGTGGCTGGGGTGTTTCTGGGTGTGGGGCTGCGATGCACAGCGGGGGGATTCATCCCTCTTGAATGGTCTCTCAAGTTGAGAAGGAGTCCGGCGTTCCCATCAGGAAGCCTAGCTAAGAGTAAACCAATACCAGGATCCACCACCGTCCTGGTATGAAATTCGCATAGTAGCAAATCTCACTCTGATCCACAAGGGCTGCGACTGCCTGTGGTGGTGAAGACCTGAGGCAGACTTTGGCCATGCTGACCTCGGGATTACCGGGAACCACAATGGCTTAACTAGCAAATCTCCAAAAAATGGAGATTGTGCTGAGGCCCGCACAACCAGTGAGGACGAGCTGTTCAAGTATCAAGTAACTATAGGTAAAAATAATAACGAGACCTAACTAATATAAGTTCTATAACTACTGCTTTGTTACACTTACGACCATCTTCTCTAAATAGCGAGACAATATACTAGTGATAACGGATATTGAATTTAAAAGATAAAAACTAGAAAGATAGCAACCATTTCTTTGGTTTTCTTTTTTATTCAATCTTTCTTCTTGATTTTGTAACTTTGGCGGCTGTTTAGCAATGCTGATTCACAGACTGGAGCTTCTTTGGAGTTAGAACCAATAGCATCGGTTAGTCTATTACCTATTCTACTTTACCTTATCTTGCCTGTGTATTGACAAAAAACAAGTTGAGAGCACTTTTAAATTTTATCGTCAAGGTTTTAGTATTGGTGAAAATAAGAAAGAGATCAGTGAAAAGATGATTTCGATAACATGTTGTCATTCGAATTACTGCTTAGTAACGTTATTGTAAAATGGAAGAATTATGTATGAGGTGTTTCTCCTGCATACTTCTCATCTAGGTCATCAGATGCTCATCTCGGTGTAGAATTTTCATATGAAAAATATTGGACTTTTGGAAAAACTGAATTTTAATAGGAAAGGCGTCGTATTAATATGTTTATGACATCTTCTAAAATCTGCTTACTATACGTGAACGATGAGAAGCCGTATTCCGATCGTAGCCATGTTTTCTTCTAATCTTCGACGTCATCCAATGTTCTCCGTTCAAATTCAGATGCTAGTAGGAAAAATAATTGTGGCTAAAAACCCGTTCATAGGGCGAAGAACCTGGTTAGAGTGAGGAAATCTGTTGATATTCGTAAAACTTACAGAGCGATTCGGATACCTCCAATCGAAAGAGCTCCAGAAAAGGTAAGGAAAATTGTGTGTTTTTTCTCTGCAAGCCAAACAGGCAGCATTTTTATTTTTTTGCTATGCATTGTGCTTGCATACCGTTTTGTTTCAATGCTTTTGCCTTCAGTTTCTTAGATAGTTTAACAGTTTAGTCCATTTCCCACCGATCGTTTTCCTATTAGTCATGGTCGACAAAAACCGACTACTGTAACTGCTGGCTTGAAAACTATTAATAGAAGTTTCATGCTTGGTTTTATAACATTTCGTAACCATCCATTTTTTATTACAGTCACAGTCACATATTGTCCACGAAAAGCGTAATGTTTGGAGATTCAGTGCAACATTGCACGTTCCGTCGCTTGTTTGAGCACTTCCTCGGGTCCGCTAAGCCGCTTATTCCTATGGATCGGCGAGCTGGTATCAGAGCTGCCGCGAAAACTTTGCTTTCGATCAGCTAAGATGTGGTCAAGACCTAGGAACGCTCTGGCAAGGCTATCCCATGTTTCCATGGATAATCATTTTTCAAGGGCACTCAAAATGCTCAAGTGTTAGTCGAATCTAAATAGAAATCCGAAGATCTTTGTGGTCGATGGATGTGAGAAAACGAATCACATAGCGAACAGTGCCCCGAAAATAATTCAGTTTTAGATTCATTACTTTACATATTATTATAAGGAATAGTAGCGCAGTGATGATTAGTTGATTAGCCGTTACAGTGTACCTGGTCAACTTTCTAATGTTGTGATGTCGACTGATTAAAAGTTTTATAGCATATAGGCGTTACACTCCAACATTTGAGGATCTGTGATTGAGAGTTAAAAAGTAGAAGTTGCAGGTTTAAGGTGCTGCAACAAAATTGAAGACTTTAGTCGCCTGATGAGCTCGCGACACCAGGCATGATGATAGGCTGATCTCTTGTCTTTACCGTGCTTTTTCGCTATTTGCCACCTTGGCCTTGCGATTACTAACCCCACAACGTAGAGTTCAAACAAATAAAACTTAGGTGAATGAGCCTTCATCCAGCAATGAAATAAGCTAACGCAATAATAACACCATAGCGACATTAGTAAGGGTAGCAAGAAATGAAGAATAAATAAAGCATTGGTGATTAGGGCAGAAAACGCTTTTATCACTAAGTTTAATATCACCAGTACCAGCTGTATAACCTGTAGTCTCGTTGATGGTCGACTGACGAGCTGGTGCCAGTAAACCTTCCATTTTTTCCTGTCCCGTGCAAGAGTAGCCCAGTGGGTTCTGTTCGCTCTAGGGACTCGTCGAGCATCATTTCTTTCTTTTTGGCTCTTCATGAAGAACTCTGATCATCGAGCCAGCGGTCTTCCTGCAGTACGTCTGACATCCCGAGGAATCCAGTCACTAACGGCTCTTGCCATTCATAAGTATTGCGTTTCCAGCCCATCTTATCTTCGACTGTTTGGCGTACAGAACAGCACCTTTGATTTTTAAACGTTGAGCGTGCACGGAGCTTCGGATCCCATCCCTTATTTGTCTGAAACGGGATACACCTAGCATCGTCCTTTCGACTGCGCATTCGATAACGCTAAGTGATCTGTCATCCTGCTTAGGCAGCGGCCAGGTTTCTGACGCATACATTAGGGCAGGAAGGACCGTTGAGTCGAAAAGGTGGGCATGGAGTTAAGTATTCTTTGCCCTCTTCACTACATCCTCGATGCTCTTGAAAACTCCCCAAATCCTTCCTTTTCTTCTGCTCAGCTCTGGAGCTAATTCGTTCATCACATTGATTTCCTGACCTAGATAGACATAACTGGAGCATTAAGAGATATTCATTCCGTTGAGCGTGAATGGGGCACACGAAACCAATCAACTAATCCGTTTCTCATGAACACCGTTTTTGTGAGATTTAGTCGAAGACCATTCTTTCTACAGGCTTTATCAAAGGTGGTAAGCATACATTCCGCTTGGCTAATATTTGGTGTTACAAGGACGATGTCATCATCAAAGCGAAGATGCTGCTGCTGCTGGCCACCGATTTTCACTCTCATATTATCCCATTCCAATGTTCGTATGACATTCTGGAAGGTGGCGGCAAATAATTTTGACGAGATGGTGTCGCCTTACGTAACCCTTCTTTTGACATCAATAATAATATCGCTATAGAATGGTGTTATCTTGGTTGCGCAATTTTTGTACAGCTAACGAAGAAATTTATGTAGTGAGTAGGGACTCCTTGACTATCAAGGGCTTCCATGACTGCTTTTATCCCAGTTGAGTTAAAGGCCTTCTTTAAATCGATGAAGGTGAGACAGAATGGTCTTTCGTTCTCTCGTGATACTCCTTTGAGTCTTGTTATCATGTGGATGTGGTCCATCGTACTAAATCCTTTTCGAAACCCTGATTGCTCACACGGCTTTCCTTGGTCTAGTGTTCTGTCAATGTTGTTCAGGATGACTCGGGTGAAAACTTTGCAGAAGTCAGGCAGCAAGCAGATTGGGTGGTAGTTGCCTATATCGTGTAGGTCACCCTTCTTGAACAACAACACGGTCTTGCTGGTCTTCCACTGAGTAGGGACCTTGCATTCAGACAGGTAACTTGTGAAGAGACAGCTAACGAAGAAATTTATGTAGTGAGTAGGGACTCCTTGACTATCAAGGGCTTCCATGACTGCTTTTATCCCAGTTGAGTTAAAGGCCTTCTTTAAATCGATGAAGGTGAGACAGAATGGTCTTTCGTTCTCTCGTGATACTCCTTTGAGTCTTGTTATCATGTGGATGTGGTCCATCGTACTAAATCCTTTTCGAAACCCTGATTGCTCACACGGCTTTCCTTGGTCTAGTGTTCTGTCAATGTTGTTCAGGATGACTCGGGTGAAAACTTTGCAGAAGTCAGGCAGCAAGCAGATTGGGTGGTAGTTGCCTATATCGTGTAGGTCACCCTTCTTGAACAACAACACGGTCTTGCTGGTCTTCCACTGAGTAGGGACCTTGCATTCAGACAGGTAACTTGTGAAGAGACGAGCCAGTGCGTTTACGAAGATTGGGAGAAGGTTGTTCTGGTGTTCAAATCTCATCCTATCTGGACCTGGTGCTGTTCGATTTTTCACCGACGATATGGCATGTCGGATTTCCGAAGGCAGAACCGGTGCTACAACATATCCATTGTTTCAGCTGCTGTTCGAGGATTTGCTTGAGGATTTGAGGGTCTGAGTAATAGACCTAGCGCCTTTTCTTCCTGATCGGCGGCATCGCTAGCCACTGCGCTTTCCGTTGCGAGTAGACAGCTTAGATAAGACGATATGCACCTTCATTCGCATAAAATATCCATTAGATAGCGAAAGCTTAGCCTGTATAAAACGTTCATCAGATAGAAGACGAGAGCACACAAAAGCTTTATCACATAACAGTGGAGAGGTTGCACCAAGAAAGATAGTAGCGTATTGTTCTAGGGTAGTACGTATAACTGGTGGATGCAAGTCATTTTGGCAAATAAGGCTTCTTCCCTTCTTTCCGAATACTAAACAAATGTTGCAACGATTCTGATGTGGGAGGCTATTCGACTTATCTGAGATTGCAATCTTACAAAAGCGCTGTCAGCAAATGCATTCAAGGCATAATCCAGCACTAACTGGTTATATTTCGTTTGCAATTTTGCTTAAGTATTCTTTGTCAAATTGATGTGGGTGAAAAACATCTTCAACAGCTTACTTACTTGCTTAGTTGGATACATGGACGGGCCGTCCTTACGAGTTTCATGGACCCAAGCACATTTTCCTTTGGTTTTTTTGCCTACCCATCGTTGTCCCTGGTTGTGGCTCGATGTGAGGTGGTAGGTGCGAGTATCAAACCGGCTATGGTGTGTAAAACAACTGCAGATGCAAGTACAGCTGATTGATTGTAGTTA
The DNA here is from genome assembly GCA_009735665.1 of Angiostrongylus cantonensis. Lineage (NCBI taxonomy): Eukaryota > Metazoa > Nematoda > Chromadorea > Rhabditida > Metastrongylidae > Angiostrongylus > Angiostrongylus cantonensis. The sequence continues at coordinate 487,390 of MQTX01000247.1, read as the reverse complement.
TAAAATACGTCCGCCCAGCGTTTAGATGGTCATGTTAGGCGACGTGTACATCGTGGAATCCACTCTACGTTCTTTAGTTCGACAATTCTTTTCATCCACCTGTCGTCTGTTTTTCTCTTTACTTGACCGGCTTATCATTGTTTCGATAAGGCGCGTGTGGCGCAGTGGTTGGAGGAGCCACTGCGACACACACTTGGAATCGTTCCTCGGACATTTCCCACATTTAGTGGTAAGAGCGGAACGTGTGGCGAAGTGTTCAGATGCGCTCTGCGATATATATGGGATCGATCCCGGCGTCCAAGGCCCACCAAGCCTTCCATCCCTCTGGGGTCGGGAAATTGGTACCAGACTTCTCTGGGAGGATAGCAGCCCTGGCTCGATATATCGGTAGGCCACCGCGGGTCATTGTAAAAGCCAGATATGCATTCAATCACTTCCAACGATACTTAATGAAGTCGAATTCATGGCCCATCCCTCAGGGATTAATGAAGGCTGAGAGTTTTATCTCTTATCCTTTTATCTTTGTTTCGCTATCAATATTGGATAACCCCTACAGTTCGCATAAGTTTTCGAAAGAAAATTAATCCTTGTAACGATATTTGCCATTCACCCAATACAATCCACTTACACAAATGAGGATGTGCCTTTATGTAACAGCAGCCGAATTGATGTAGTAGACGTACTCACCTTAGTCTTTTAGTTTGCATCTATTTCCATTTAATGAAAAGGTGCACGAAATAAGTGAAAAGTTCTCTATTTTGTATGAATCACATTTTTTTTTTCAGAATAACAACGAGAAAAGTCGTTCGATCTCGCCCATGTCGCCGCCACGCCCACGCAGGCGCCTCGCACGTGTTGTGTCGCTGCCAGCCGGTGTTGCACGCGGTAAAGTTGGCGAATATATCGCCAAGCATGAACGTGGAATTCCGAACCCAGCGATCGGACGGGATCGACCTGTGCGCATTGTTCGCCAATATGCCATGGTCGACAAAGAGACATAACGAGCTGTGCGCCCGGTGTGAATCCGACGTGTTATCGCTAGTGTTTACGAGATTGCCTGCAGTGCAGAACGAATTATTGATCAAATGTTGTTCGGGATTCCTTTGTATTATCAGCAATTAGAGTATTAGTGGAATATTGGTTTTCTGTGATTCATTATTCGGACGGAAATAGTTTCCTCTGCTGCAGCTAACTGAGCATGATATTCAGTGAAGTTTCACACTCATGTAACCACTTCAACCACGGGTGCGTCGTAGTTGTTTTTTCGTGTTTTTGCGTTTTTCTACTATTCAGCCTTTTCATCCTCATTTCATTCATATGGCATAAATCGCAATATCAATTTCGTTCTTGAACAAACTTAAACAACATATTTCGCAATAAAAATGTGGGAGACACGAACACACCGTGGAGAACATCACATGCGTACATGCAACTAACAATTGTTTAGAAGAAAAATAAGAGGTAAGTAAAAAATAATTTAAAGTGATTGGAAAGCAAATTAAAATTGAATAGAAGTAAACGAAAAAGAAGTAAACATAATTGAAAATAACTAAAAATGATTAGGAGCAAATTATAAATGAAGTAGAATAATTGTACAAAAATTTAAAGCAAAGTATATTAATGCTTCGAGACCGACTTTCCTTGAACCTCGGTGTGTTTAATCAATATGTATTCTTTCTTTGATGAGCTTACACGAGGTTGATAAAAATATTTATTACCGGCTAACGTTTCGACGTCTTCGTCTTCATCAGAGCCGATGATCCGAGTCGATGATCCAAGCTTGTTATTTGTCTCGATGTGGCAGTTTTGCCTTCGTGTCGTCGTGAGAATGACCTCGTACGAGCTCATCAAAGGAGAAATGCATATTAAAATAAAGTATATAAAAGAAATGTAAAATAATTTAAAAATAGGTGACAAAGTAGTGTTGAATAATTAAAAGTGGTCAAAAGTAATTTTAAAGTGAACGAAAATTAGTAAAACTAAATTAGGCGTAATCAAAAAATAATTTGAAAACGGCCAAAATTGAATTGAGAATGATTTAAGAAACAAGTAAAAAATAAATCAGAAACAAATGATGATGAAGTAGAAATTAAAAATAATTGAATGCAAGGTAAACGTAGATAAGAGGCTGACAGAAAGAAGGAAAAATAATTAAAAATGAACCAAAAATCATTGCAAGTAACAAAAAATTAGAGGAAAAAAACTAATAACAAATTTGCAAGTGAATAAAATAAAGAAACAAACAAAATTGAATTTAAAAAAATAAAAAGCAACTAAAAATAAACTAGGACTGACTGAAAATAAATTAAAAATAAAGTAAAGGCAATTAAAAGTCAATAAAATCAACCGAAAATTAGGAAGAAAAATAAGTGAAAATTCAACAAAAAGTAATTATAAATAAATTAAAAACACGTGAAGATGAGTTAAAATAAATTAAAAATAACTGTAAAAAACTAAAAATAGATAGAATAGAAATAAAAGAAGATAGTAATGTTTAAATGTACTTAGAAGTTGACTAAAACCAGTCAAGAATAGATCAATAACAGAGAGAAAAAAAGTTGAATTAAAAGCGAATAGAAAACAAAAATAAATGAAAAGATTAAAACTAATTAAAATTGAATTAAAAACAAATTAGAAATTCAAAGAACTAAAACCAGATGAGTTTAACTTAAAAGTGAAGAAGAATTGACAGGGAACAAACAAAAGTAAGTGATTAGGAAATGCCCCGAATTCATCTGGAAAGAGAGAATTCCGCGGCTTTTCGACGGACCCGCTTACGGTAGGCTGTTGACGGTGACGGGTAATACACGGAAGCGGCAGAAGCAGAGAAATGGAGAAGAGTGAGATTTATGATCTGGTTGTGCAACAGCTGTGATTCTGGAATAATTCCCAGCAATTATTTTAATTTCTGAACATTTTTCGATGTTCGTCCAATTACAGTTTCTCTTCGGCACCAAATGCCAGTGGCAACTGCTCAAGAAACTTACCGTGACAGAAATTCTGCCGAAGCTTACTTGCGTTGCCGAACTGTTCCGGTGAAAGAGGTGGCATCCTTTAAATGCTACTAACTCTATTTTGAGTGCAAATTGTTTTGCATCATCCTCGTTTTCAGTTATATTTCATTTATTTTAACTTGCTTTTAATTTATTTTTACTTGTTTTCGTTTTTGCTTTTTTAAAGTTTTTTTTTAGCTGTTTTTAGTTTAATTAATTAATAATTTCTTCAATTAAATTAAATTTGAACTTATTCTTTACTTGTTTTTATAATTTCTGTTCATCTTTTTATTTTTGATTTACATCTGTTTATTTTTAAATGTTTTATTTTTGCATTCATTTTCATGTCTTTTTACTTTCATTTATTATTAATTTTGATTTAATTCGTTTCTCTTTTATTTTTTTTCATTTATTTCTAAATCGGTTTCAATTTATTTTCTCTTTGTTTTCAATTTTTTAGATTTTTTTAAATTTATTTTCATTCGTTTTTAATTTGTTCATAGATTTTTCTAAAACTAAAACTATTTTTTATTCGCTTTTTGTTTGCTTTTTATTTTCATTTTTTTAAATTTGGATTTAACATTCTGTGTGTTCATTTATTTTTTTTATTTCTATTTAATTTTTATTTAGCTAGTTTTTTTGTTCTTAATTCTTCCACTCTTTTCAAATTACTTTCGATTGTTCTTGTTTTGTTAGCAGGTATCGCGTGCACCTTGTCATCAAAAAGCTCATGTCTGCTGAGGTTACTGTGCCTGAGTGATCACAATATTCAGCTGAGCATCTCCAGACTTCGGCTGTTCACGCATTATTCGCTAGAATTTAGTGACGCGATCTTGCTCATGATCAAAATACATTTGTGATTAATTTGGGAATTTCAACTTGCACCTATTGTAAGGTAGTGTGAATACAAGTGCCCTGCAGCGAACACATGAGCAGTAGTTCGACCACCACCTCCAGACAACTAAGCCCTTCATTCACACTTCCTTCTATCAACCAGTCAATTGGTGCCATATGTGACATGAGGGGCAAAGACCGGTAGATCTGTGAAAGTTACTCTTTAGTGCACATGTGAATGCCTCCACTATACTCATTGGTGTTGATTACATGGCGTATTCCTCAGAGATTGATCAATGCCGACTTCTTTATCGTTCTACCTTTGTACTTTGACGATGTAACCTTGACCAAACACTGAATGATTAACACAAATGCCGTTTTGACGGAATACTGTTCCACGAGTGGTTCAAAATCATTACTTTATTGTAATCTCGCTCGAATGAACACTTAGTATTGCAAACCGCAGTGTTCATCGTTCAAGAACCAGTACTTTTCGCAGTGGAATAAAAACCTTAAACAAGCGAATCGTCATCATGAATAATTCAACATACATTTAGTTAGTGTCTCATATTATTAAACCGGCGTTTGTAACATTACTCTTGTTATCAACACAGAGAGATTCACACAGAAATTTACACGTTTTGTATGAAAAACACGACGTTAAAAAATCTGAATACGATGGTTTTCGCGGTCGCTAGCGACGACACCACCGTCGAAGACGCACAGCGCCTCGACGCCTTTCAACTGACCAGCACCGCCGCCCCATGAGCCGAACGTGCACATGAAGTCACCTTCCGCCGAGAACACCTACAAGCAAGCGGGTTCCTGCGAATACGGTACTCTTGATGCTAGTCGAGAGATCAGCGGGGAGCATGAACACCGTTACTAGGCCGTTTGTGAAAATTTGTCCGAATTTCCGAGGAAAAAATTAACATTACTGACAGATTAAGAGCCTCCTTCGCCAACGGTTAGTTTTCGTTTAGCGTTTACCATAAGTCAGGTTGAGGACCACGCTACTTAGTCGACGCATTCTTTTAACAGCGACCGCCTCATCGTGGCTGGGAGGTGTTCCTGGGTGCGGGCTGGGGCCTACAGCGTGGGGATTCGTCGCCCCAGCAGGGTCTCCCAAGCTGAGAAGATGTCCGGCGCTTCCATCAGAAAGCCTAGGTAAGAGTAAACTAATACCAGGATCCCCCACCGTCCTGGTATCAAAGTAGCTTGGTGGCAAATCTCTCTTTAATCCACAAGGGTTGCGACTGCCTATGGTGGTAAAGACCAGGGGCAGATTGGCCAGGCTCATCTAAGGATTCCAGGAACCACAATGGCTTAACCAGAAAATCTCCGAAAAATGGTGATTATGCTGGGGCCCGCACAATTAGTGAGGACAGGCCGTTCAAGTACTAAGTATCAACAAAGTAAGTTTACAAAGTTATAAAATACACCCAAAGGATAGTATCATATCGTCAGAATTGGAAGGCAGTCTTACCTGGATACGATTGTTTCCGGAGTCCGCGACAAGGATATTTCCCTAAAATGAGTCGTCGTTGTTATTTTTAAAAGAAAAATGGGAAGAACGAATGAAACCGAGTAAGAAAAAAGTATGTCCACTAAAGAAATCGCTACATGAGCTACTTTGTCATCAGATCCTTACAAATACGCAACAGTAAAACTACAACGTGTTACCTGTGAGTCGACGGCCACACCACGTGGAAATTTGAACTGTCCACCTTGAAATCCCTCACTGCCAAAAGAGTGAAGGAACGTTCCTTGAACGTCGTAGACGCATATTCTGTGGTTAGAAGAATCGGACACATAAACCTAAATTCAGATCTCCTTTGGGGCTTTCACAATAGCTATCCACCATTCATTAGCAAGAACCCTGTTGTCGTAGTCACGCAAAAAGTTGACCAGGCTTAAAACCTAGTCAAAACATATCTCTAGCTTAATCAACAAAGTCGTGTTGTGTACAATGAGCAATATCAGATGAGCAGACGGGTGATAATATACTTGGTGATTAGCATTGTTCACAGCGATGAATAATGGATTGTGCAGTTGTCCTGGTCCATGGCCTTCTGTACCGAACTTGCCTACGAACAGCCCATTTTTGTCGAACATCTGCACCCTATGATTGTCCTAAATGACAGTTATCTTTGCCGATAATCCATGAAGTTCGGTTTGGAGTTAATTCCATTGATCCTATTTTTGTGCAAGAAGCACTACTAAGAATGCTTCTTTTGAATCAAAAAAAGGAGAAGACAGAAATTCTCCACTTTTTCCTTGAATAGAACAGTTCAACACATTCGCGACGTCATAAGTCACTAATTTAATCTTTCATTTTTAAATAACTTGTCTGGACTCATGGTGAACTCATGGTTTTCTAGTTGGCCAGCAAAAATAATCATTTACACATACTTTGCCAAAAAGAGAATTTTTTCTATAAAGACAAAATTCTGATCTAGTACAGCCTATAAGTGTTTCCCGTTTAGGGCTTCCTTTTATCAAGGCTCGCATTTCAAAGAACGAAGTAATTGAGGAAGTAATATTTCATCTATAGGGAAATCATGTTGTTTCGGAAAGCACCATAGGTGTTGGTGGGTGCCGCGCTACGTTAAGAATTAGAATCTCGGTTTCGACTTTTAAAAGCATTTAAAATCAAAGAAAAAACCTCCACAAGTACTCTAATCATCAGAAAATGATCCAGAGTCATCAAAAATTTGCATCGTCGCTAAACTGCGATTGCAAACTCGATTTGAATAAAACGTTCAATACAAGGCATACCTTGTCAGCTACGTAGATCGTTCCTAACTCGTCAACAGCTACCCCCCATGGATTGTTGAACTTTCCATTCGATTGCCCATGACCTCCAAATGAATTGAGATAGTTACCTTCCATGTCGAAAATGCAAACACGATGATTATAACGGTCGGAAACGATCAGCTTATTCTTGAAAGCAGCAATTCCGGCAGCTGAGTCCAGTTGACCTCGACTGGTACCATAGCCGCCAAATTGGCGTAAGAACTTGCCATCACGATCAAACACACACACTCGATGGTTACTGGAATCGCACACTGCTAAAGTTCCACCTCTGAGAACACAAACTCCCCGAGGCCAGTTCAGCTCGCCCTCCTTAGCTCCCTTCCGCCCGAAAATCATTCGTGGACAGCCGCGTGATCGCCATTCATTGGTTTCTCGTGAAGTGCTATGGCGTCGGAGACGTCGTTCTTCTTCGGTGCTAGTCGAGCTATCTAAACGGGAACTTCTCTCTTGAAGAAGTTGCTGCACGCGTTGTGAGCAGAACTGGTTAGCAAGGTCGGGGTTAGTTCGAGATCTCTGGAATTTCTGGCGTCTTCTTGCGAGCCATGCGGGTATCTCAGGCGGCTCACCTGCGAAATGCGTCACCGGAATTGGTATAGCGGTCGTTAGTAGTGGCGGCTCTTCCTCACGAGTAGCACTGGCGGCGCGGCAAACGATCCGAATTCGTTGACGTGGACGAGTAGCTTCTTCTGCTTCCGACTCGTCGCTAGAAGCTGCTCGAGAAGCAGCTTGTCGTTCGGCGTAAGCCCTCCTTATCAACTCTACCTTCTCGTTAAGAGATTCATCATTACTCGACGCCTGCCTAGGGAGTGGAGGCTTTCGGGTGATGACTCGAGACTCCTCTGTTTCTTCTTTTGCCACTTCGGTGTTCTTAATCACCGGCGAAGGACTTAGTGGTGGCTTAGGAGATCTTGGAATCAGATTGGAATCAATTCGAGATTGAGCAGGTCGTTCTTCACGTGGAAGATTCAGTGGTGCAGGCTTCCTTGTTTCATTACGCTCCTCTCGCCGAACACTGGATACCTGAGAAAAAAGCTTTATTTTAGTGAGAAAATCCGAAGATACTTGCAGGATTTCAAAGTTTATTGGGATCTCTAGGCAGCTGGTAAAAAGGCACCAATAGGCCCGAAACTTCAAACAAGATTTCTAAAGCAAAATAAGCAACATGGAATGAGAAAACCACAAAATTTCACTTAGCATACTAAGCTGCGTGTATAGATAATTAATTCGTACTACGTCAAAAAGCCAACCACGGACTCCTTCAATTATTATGCAGAATTTATAAAAATACTATACCTCCTTAGTGTTTTCAGGTGCTGGGGTGGCATTGAGCGATGAAGCTTCAGGTGGTCTTGACCATGGGCTTCTTCCAACTTGAGAACCTTCCCGATCACCTGACGATACTCCACTGTTTCTCTCCACTGCTGCTGAAGTACCACGAAGACGGTTCCAAGCTTCTTCTTCAAGTTGCTGACGCCGACGATACCGAATTGAGCCTTCATCCAGATCTCGAATACTACAAAAGTAATGTTGGAGCACTTCATACGATAAGAAATGTTGGTGTATGAGAAAACGCAACACCATCATTCTACAACTCCTATCTAACCCATTCTCCATGAAATGCATTCGTTCTAATGAGTGTGGTGTACATACAATATCAACTTCTAAACTTAAACCATTATGTCCCAACTCACGGTAAGCTTAATGAATTTAAATAAAAACCAATAGAATCTACAGATCTTTGCCGGCTAGAAACGTGACCACTTATAAGACGAATAAAATCGTGGTTTTCCGGCGCTAATAAAACGTATTTTTCCCTTTCTTTCGTCATAGCGCCATTGAACATATTAGATTTTTTCCAGGTGCTTACCAAAGTAGTATTGTTTGTAGCTACTGCAGCTGCGTTACAAGCTTCAAAAACTTAAGAATCGAGGTATGTGTTTTATGCAAATCAGTGAAACTCTAAGCTCCTCAACCAGAAAATGTCGCGAATGTGTTGAGAACGTGTAAGACTCGAGTGACTCGCACACATGATTCGTGACGTATTCATTTGATTTTGCTCAAAACAGTTCTAACAAATTATACAAATCGATTTCTTGCAGTTATCGATCTGCTTTCTAATCAGTAGATTTCTCACGTGAGTCGTGACGTCGGCCGATCGCGGTCGTTGGCACGTGCGTCTTCGTGACGACTGCGATGCAGGTCGCTCTCAAGTGGCAGACGGAACGGACGGGGCAAGTACGACTGCTCCAAGGGAAGGTACCTGAAGTCGCGATAGGCATCAGAAGCGGGGCCATCCTCATCCAACACAACTGGTGCTTTAATTTTGAATTTGCAAACAATGATGTGAATGGGCATTTTTTGTTTTCGTTCAAACCCCTGAAATATGAAGCGCTACTCTTTACAATAATCAAAGATCTCAACGTGTGTTCTCCACAGAATTGCTAACACCATCAAGTCTTATTGCAACATTTCTGGAAAGTGGACGCTTAATTTGAAAACCAACGGTCTTCTTTTTTGAATGTGTTGTGTTAACAGTGGAAATAATCACTCCTACCTTCCGGCAAATTGTGGCACTAATACGCAAAGTTCACCGCACGTTGTGATAGCTTGTGGCAATCTGGCCGCGTCTTCACCTGCCGAAAACCGCAACTTCCGATTGAACAGTTCATCTGCATCCGGCTAAACAACCATGAATGAAATCGTGTTCAGAAATATAAAACTCAGTGCATCCTTTCCCCTTTTTTGAGTTATTTCTCTGTACTTCCATTCGAATAAATCCTGCAGTCAGGTGATTAGATCGGAGTTACAGGGAACCTAAGAGCCAAATAACAGAGGTTAGCAAACTACCTATAGGTAAGCTGAGATATTTGCAAAACTCCGGACCGCAGGTGTCTGCGGCAGGGAACGAACACGCCATTGTCCTTTCCGGGAAGTAACGCGTTCACCACCACACCATGTAGGTCCTTCGTTTCGTCTGTCTGTACCTGCAGGTATCTCACAAAAATAAAGGGTCTCACACCTGTGACCTTGCATGAGCACAAGAAGATGTTGGGTGGCACTGATACGTAGAGCGCCTACTATCATCGGATTATGTCGACAACTAAAATTGATGGCTAACCAGAACGCTAACATAGATTTCCTCCATTGGAGACGTAGCTGTACAAGGTAGAAAAGAATGAACTAGAACGTTATCGGAATTTATCATGATCACAGTACAAAATTATGTATGATGGAACAAAGAATACCCATGAAAACAAACGCCCTCGACAAATTTCGGTACGATGGATGGCATTGATTCAGCTAAAGGACTGAATGAATTGCTATAAGAGAATAAAATGCGGTTGTGCTTTGAACGCTCTCCATGTACGCCTCGTTTTGATCAAGTAAAAGTAGACTTTCAACTAGAAAAAAGAGACGGCAGCTCTCTTAAAGAACTCGTGCTTATTATTCAGTACATTCAAGAATCCTCCGTGAGTTATGAAGCAAGCTAACTGCCAAAATTTCACCATTCTACAACTTTACTACCTGAATAGAGAGAAAGATCCGACAAGCCGAATTTATCTCGTAAAACAATTCAATAGTTTGTTGATAACACCATCATTTCAGCATGAAGTACAGCCACGTCGAAGACTGCTAATCAATTTCGACCGGGCATGTAGAAAAATTGGTCATCCTTTGAACCCCATGAAGGTGATACTCATGAAAAACGGCTTTGTTCCTAATTTCCGATCGATGGATAGAACGAAGAAAAGCTGTCTTCACTCCCACTATTCCGACTGTACACTTTGGTGAGCAATACACGTCCCATATCTTGTAAGTGACCTAGGGAATGACTTAGGTCGTGCACTAATTCTATGGTGATCTTTCCATATCCATATTGTATAATGGAGTACCAAACTGGACCAAGGATCGAGGAAATTGTCGCATATGTCAAGATGTCGAAAGTCATGTGGGCAGAGCATGTGATACTTCACAACGACAACTGCTGGGCGTTAGTAATTTGATTCAATGCGATGTCGAAAGCCAAACACGAAGACTATCGATTTGATGCCAAAATTTCTCCAAAGATGCCATGTCTAAGAAATATGATGTTCTTCGCATTCCAAAAGCGAGCACAATTCACTGTGGAGTTATAGCGTGTGATAATAAAGAACCACTAACGCCTGCTGGTTCGACGACAATGGGGAAGACTAAGGTAGAAAAATGACAGAACTTGATGACTGAGCTTCCATTTCTAAAAAGCATTTCGAAATAACGTAACAAGTGAACCTCACTTCTCTCACATCAACATAGATTTCGGACAACACTTTCACCGCCACTGCTCTAACATCTGATTTGCTGAGTGGATGGATTACACTCCTCTTGCGTCTTTTTGTAGGAAATCAAAGTTGTAGAAACCGCTTTACTACACGCGAGTAGCAGTCGTATGGGTTTAAAAAATGAAAAAATGTTAATAAGATTTTCGACAGAGACTCTTGAAATACTTCACAAACCGACTTTCCGTTAACCGCAGCATGAATGCTCAATATACTTTCTTTTAATGATGTACTAATTAAGTAAAGACTACATAGAACTGTAGACATCGACTTCGGTCGTCGGCTCAGAGGAAAGCGAAGACGTCCAAGCGTTAGCCGAATGAGGTTTATTTTATCAACATTGTGCTGGCTTATCAGTGCAAAAAAGCACTCTTGAAATATCCAGCCTCAGCAACGCAGTAAAAAAAAGTAATGTGCAACGCTTCCCTATATTTCTTTTAGTGTTGCAGAGCTGCGGTTTTCCAGACTGCTTAAATCTCGAAGGACTAAGGTGAACGACCTGCACCTACAAATGGACCTTCACTTGCATCTGAGTCCATAGTAGATGACCTCATCATGCAGGCAAGGAGGATGAGGTGCGACGTCATGAGATTAGCTCGAACGGGAAAACGTGACCCTTTCAACGCCATCTATGACACCGAAGAACTGTTACTCGGAACATGCCACAGTAGAGGAGTCGGCGGTGTCGGCGTTTTCGTCAACACAAGTTTGTCCATGAACATCGATTCATTCGAACAGCTTACAACCCGAATCGGACGTTTATGATTAAAAAGATGTAGATCAATACTGGCTTTGACAATCTCGTCGTTTACGCGACAACTTCAAACTATGACGAAGAAGAAGTCGAAGGACTTGGAGAGGTTCTACAGAGAAAACCATACATTCTTCAAAGTCATCAATGGAGATTTTAATACTAAGAATGGACCCAGCAGAACGTATGAAGAATGTTACATTGGAATCCACGACTTATAATGGAATGAAAAGGGTGAGCAGTTGCGTGATTTTACCATCTCGGGCAACACCGTCCATGGAAACTCACAATTTCAGAACCCCCACTCTCAACGCTGGATGTAAAAGTCGCTCAACGGAGAGTACAATAACGAAATAGGTCACATCATAGTAAATCGAAAGTTTTGCATAACCGATGTTGCCGTTATGCCAAAATTCTACATGGGACCAAACCATCGCCTCCTTCGCCCGGTATTCAACTTTTCGCGAAAAGCAGAGGAAATAGTTGAGTTCAAGGACGAAAACTCCGAGAAAAGAGCAGCAGTTATAATCAAAAATAAAGAGCCTGGGAAAAGCAGTCGGATAGCCCACCGAAGCTCTGTTAATTAAAAAGACGAGACCATTGCACTCTGACGCCCAGACGGAACAGTTACAGCGCCCAGAAAGCCAATGGAGAAAATCATTCATGATTACTGCTCAGATCTCTTCAACAGCCACTCCCTCCTGCACATATGAAATAAAGGAAAATGGAAACGTCGTCCTAGAGCTTCTCCCTTTCGAAATCCAACGTGCTATTTCGCCAAGTGAAGAATCGAAAAACACAAGCTCAGGACAGGGTTAGATGTGAACAACTGAAGAACCTTCCGCCAGTCGTCGTAAACACACTGGCTCGGCTCTTCACACGTTACGTGTCTGAATGCAAGGTCCCTACTCAATGGAAGACCAGCAAGACGGCGCTATTGTCCAAGAAGGGTGACCTCTACAATATCGTTAACTATTGCTTAATCTGTCTCTTAAGCATAAACTCTTCACTTGAGTCATCCTAAACAGGGTTAACAGAATACTGCTCACGAAGAAAAGAAGAGTTTCGAAGAGGATTCAGCAAGACGGACGACATCCACATGATAACAAGACTCGCTGAAGTATCGTGAAAGTACAAGAAACGAAGCCTTCAACTCAGTTCAGAGAGAGAGCAGTAATGGAAGCCTTGGACAGTCAAGCTCCCTCCTCACTATGTGAAGATTCTTCGCGAGCTGTACAAAAATTTCCAAAATTTCACCATTCTACAACGATACTAACGTTGACGTCAAAAGAGGAGTTAGGCAAGGCGATACAATCTCGCCAAAATTATTTACCGCCACCCTCCAGAACGTCATGCGAACATCGGAATGGGATAAAAGAATGTTCCAGCTACGCCTAATCGACTCAACGGTACTTCCTGCGTTAACGTATACGGCAGAAACCTGGTCGCTGCGTAAGCAAGGTGAAAGATCACTCAGCGTTATCGAACGCGCAGTCGAAAGGACGATACTAGGAGTATCCCGTTTCGCACAAGTAAGGGATGGGATCCGAAGCTCCGACCTGCATCAACGATTAAAAATCAAAGATGATGTTCTGTACGCCAAACAGTCAAAGATAAGGTGGGCCAAACACGTAATGCGTATGAACGATAACCCATTGACAAAAGTCGTTACATTGGCATAAAAGGTGATAAAGGTCATACTGGTTAAAGAATTGTGAAAGAAGAAATTCCTTTACCACATGTCATGGGCAGTTACTTGCGTTCTGATTTAGTAAACGACAAGCGTTGTCAGGTTTCTCTTTTCTTTCTTCAGTTCCAAGTTCTCTTTTTCGATTCTTAAGCAAAGTAGTGCTACGCATAGTGATGAATTCTTCAGCAATATGAATTTGGCAACTCGTTCATAAAAGTTGATGATCTGCTAACTTCATGTAATAGTTGTGGGTCGCTTATCGTCCACCTGATATAACCGCATAACACAAGCCCGTTTAGAGGCAATTCTTTGCAGTAAAGAACTCACTAACTTGGAAATTTCTTAGATAGTCTAATCCCTCTGCAAAAGTGTTCTTCAGCCGAACCAGCTCGCTGTCCTCGAGTGCACATTCGCCCTTTAATACATTAACAATGTATTATTAAAGAAAAATAAGCGGAATAGGCGGGTGTACTTTAATAGCGGCATCGAGTCTCGCAACGGCTTCGCTCATGTTCGAGGATTCTATCTCGAGAACATCTCTCAGATTGCTCATCAGTCGACTTTCCGTTGCATGAAATGTCTCGATTTCAGTTATAAAGGCATCTTCTCGTTTCTTCAAGTCACGCTGATGCCTGAATTACCATTGCGTTGCTATTAACAAAAAAAAAACCGGCATTACTATTAGCGATATACCTGTGGAAATATTCTCTAACTTCGTCCTTGGTCGTCTCACAGTTTAGTGTAAGCAGTTCAAGCCCCTTAGAGAGGCCATCTGAAGCCTCGATAATCCGATTCGACAAGCGGCGTACCTTAAAGTACTTACGGTACCCTACCTGTTTCCTAAACTCTCACATGATTTGTCTGCACTCTAGTACGAAACAATGCTTAGCACTTTCAACACATATCTTTTAAACTTGTCCTTCTCCATTACCTGGTTGAGTAACCTTGATAGATCCCTTTTGAGCATCTCCATATGAGTTTGGCGGCACTCCTTACAGGCCTTCCGTTCGCAGTGGGCGCAAACATCACAGTCAGCCTTCTCATCGCAAATTTTGCACCGTTCAAGATTGTACCTGAGCTTGCTCAGTATAGACTACAACAAAAAATTATATGTGTTAGTGACGAACTACACTGGTTACCTAGACCTAAACTGACGTTCGCATAGTCAACTTAGCGATGTAGTAGCTGGGACCCACACAGACCAAAAATCGACTACGATCTTGTTCCAGGAAAAAAATGTGAAAATTGGTAAAATAGCTACTGTTCGCTGCAACATGACAGCAATATATGAAAAGTGATGAAAGCGGATTACATTTTGGATTTTCAATATCGAGAGGACAATAGTGTACTACAACCGGAACTCAAAAGAGCTTTTTTTGCTGAAATCGGGATTTCGACAGAACATTGTCGCTTTGTATTCCTTCTGTCTAATTTGACGACCTCATGAAAGTCCGAAAAACTCCTTTATTATGTGAACAACAAAGCGCACGGCGCTGATCAATCGCTAAGAATACACCATGCATTCACCTTGATCGAGAATTATTGTAGAAGTGACTGAATGCATATCTAGCCTACAATAACGACTTGCAGTAGCCTGCTGATGCATCAACTTTGTGTTCCTATCCTCCCAGACAAGTATGACACCAATTCGCTGACTCCAGAAAGATGAAAGGCATGGTGACCTAGGGAGCGCGAGATCGAACCAGTGAATCCAGTGTGCATCGCAGGGCACCTACAACCAATGTGCTTTACGCGCAATTTCTTCATATGGAGTGGTAGTTTTTATGCGAATCGGAAAACTAATTTTAACATCTTTGTAGTATTTGTTGAGTTATATGCTGGGAGTTACAATAAATGCAGCTCTTCGGCATCATTCGATGCTGTTTGATTATGCGAGCGGTGCCGTTCAATGGCGGAACTCTCGCAATCGCCCGACGCTTTGTCAATAGCAAAGAACGCCCTCGCAAAACGACTTGACCAAGTCGTTGATTCGCTCAATGAATACCATTGACTGCAATTTAAACTTCGGAAAAAGCAGAGGAAGTGGATCAGCTGGTCCCCAAAAGAATGAAAAAGAAAGCTAGGATGAAAGAGAGGAAAAGAGAGAGAAAAGACGAACGAGAGAGAGCTATAGGCGGAGAAAGCGAGGGAAGGAAGAGACAGAGAGAGAAAGGAAGGAAGGGAAGGAGGGATGACGGTGTAACCAGCGCCAGCTGCTCTCTGGCGTAAAGAGCCACAACAGAAAATTTGCTCCTATGTCTCTTTCGTAAGACTCTATATTGGCATTCGTGACACAGCACTCATCTGATGAAGGACGAACCTGTGAATGTAATCCTCGATTTCGGCAGCTGAGTCGGGTGTTGCCTGTAGGTGAATCTCGAGGAAACCCGTCAACGTGTAATTCGGCTAGAAACATTATTGTAATAGATCGGAAGAAAACGGCACGACTTTATTTTCATTTACCATTGCTATTCTTGAGATACGGAATTTTACGTATGAAAAAAGCAAATGAGCGGTAAAATCACTAGGAAATTGACTTCACTTAAATACCTCTCATATATACATCTCATCTACAGGTAATAAAAAAGACGTAAAGCTTTTCGAATACGTTACTGAAACTACCTGAAAGGCTTTCACCCCATCGTATGGAATAGTGTGTTCAGCTCGACATTCCGGACACTTAAGTGTTCGATGCAGGGAATCAGCATAAGATTCGAGACACGGATAACAGAAGGTATGTTGGCATGGCAGCAGTCTCGGTTGTCTGAAACACTTCCCTGGGTGTTCTGAAGAAAACTAAGAGTGTTTATATGAGATGTACTCCGTTTCCCCAATAGGTTCCCCTATAGAATAATTAATTTCACAGCTTAATTCATTCGTCAGAAAAAAAAAGACTCCAAACATAAGATGTTTTTCGAAAATATAAAAAACCAACTGCCCAGTTGCAGGAACAAGACGACATTCTTTCCGTCCAGCACGTTACATTATAGAAGGACTTAGTAATCAATGCTGCACATTTCTCACTAGCATCATATGGCTGGACATGTGTTCTTCGCGAGGTGCTCCGCACTTGTTGAGTAATATCTTCCCACTCAGATAAGGAATGGATGATGATGAAAGAAGTACTCAGAATGAATTACAACCTACGAGAATTTTTTTAAC
This sequence comes from Angiostrongylus cantonensis, assembly GCA_009735665.1. Taxonomy (NCBI): domain Eukaryota; kingdom Metazoa; phylum Nematoda; class Chromadorea; order Rhabditida; family Metastrongylidae; genus Angiostrongylus; species Angiostrongylus cantonensis. The sequence continues at coordinate 470,827 of MQTX01000247.1, read as the reverse complement.
AAAAAGTTCCGTTTGCCAAGTTAGAAGGGTGCAATCTTCTTTTACTGGTGTTCGAGTCAACACTTCAATAGAAAAAAGCGACTGCCTCGGTGAGATTGCTGTCGACTGGATTGGTGTAATGGAATATGCGCTGTGAGCTCGAGGTGTAAAGCAAAGAAATCATCACTCCACAACGCTAAGGCGAACGGACGTATAGCATCGGAGACAAACCACATAATTCTGTTTCCGGACGGAAGACAATGCCAAGCAAGTTAGTGCGAAAATAATAATCGCTATCACCTAGGCTAGTGCTGCGCTAAAGGCCCTATCGTGCGGAAAGCGGTAGATGTTGATGAACATGGTCGGTTAAGTAAATTATTTATGTGATAACGATATCAGTCACTTGTCAACGAAACAAGAAAGGAACAGAAAGTTCGCTCACGATCCTTGCCGACAAGTGTTCCTCTGGCGTCCCACACGTGAACGTGAACGGTTGATTAATGTGGAGGGAAGATATTTTACTGAACTGAGAGGGCTACGTCGAAACACCAACACGATGAAGCCATAAAAGAAAGAAAGTGATTTTATTACGTTACTTTCTTTGCGACCATCAACAATCGGCAATATTTTCATATGCAAAAAAAACCTGGAGGAGAATTAATCTTCGAACATAAACATTGAACGTAACCAACTGCTTATGAAAAATAGTAGTGGAAAGAGTTACAGGATGTATAGAGTCTACCGTCATGAACCCACAGATGAAGTAGATGCAATAGAATAACTCACTTATATCGATCCAGACAGATTGGACAGGTGAGTAGTTGTTCGATCTTCTCTAGTGGATTCACGAATTCTGGGGGACGTGCGGTGGGAGCCTGAGCCACGAGGTGTCGAACCTTGGCGCGAGCATCCGCTTCTTCGCCAGCATCCATGCCGACTGACTAAACAGCCCCCGTCGTAGCGGTGAAATTTCAGAACTCAAGCCTCGTTCCTCCCGCCTCGAACTGCACTCTCTCCCTCTATCGCTCCCACACACGCACACACACGGAGAGATACATGCATACACATATCTCCACCACTCGAGGAACCCTTCACACCTTGCTTGTTAGCCTTCTTTTAGTGCGACTCATTGAACTCTTCAAAAAAATTCGCCGCTTGCCGCCACTGTACGAAAACAGTTATAAAGAAAATCAGATAAGGTCCATGAAATAACCAGAGCTTAACATTGGAAATTTGTGGAAAACTAATGTACACCTGAGCGAGTGCTTGCTTGTCAAAGTTGTCAGAGAAACTGAGAAAACTTTCTGTGGAGGTGTAACCACTTATTTCAACCTGCTGTACTTACTTAATTGATACTTGAACGGCCCGTCATCACTAGTTGTGCGGGGCCTCAGAATAATCACCATTTTTCAGAGATTGGCTGGTTAAGGCATTGTGGTTCCCAGGAATCCCGAGGATAGCCTGGCCAAAGTATGCTCCACGTCGTCACCACGACGGGCAGTCGCAGAAATTGTGAGTCAGAGGGAGATTTACCACCATGCGACTTTGATACCAAGACAATGGTGGATCCTGGTGTTGGTTTGCTCTTAGCTAAGCTTCCTGATGGAAACGCCGGACTCCTTTTCAGCTGGGAGGCCCTGCCGGGAGGACGAATCCCACGCTATGCATCGCAGTCCGACACCCAGGAGCACCTCCCAGCCACGATGAGGCGGTAAACCGTTGGGAGGTCAACTTGTTATATGACAAAATATAATGAAAGTCTTCTTCAAACTGTTAGACATTATGTCTGAACACTACTCGAAGACTTGACATGCACCGCATTCACGGAAAATCACGCATGCTCCAGCATAATTATCCACTTGAGTGATAAATTTCCCTCGTGCTTAGAGATAGAAATTGTTAGAGCTCTCTGAGCTTTTCATCACAGGCGTTTGCCACCGTGAAGTGGAGCGAAGGGAGAATTACCACTTTTCGACTAGGTTGCTATCAGAACGATGGAAACATCAATCTCTTAAGGATTAGATTAAGATGAGACATGAGTGGACAAGAGATTTTTCAGCTCTACTAGGAAAGAAAAGATTTTTAAGCAGTTATCGAGTGTTCGGTAGACTAAGCGCAGCTATCGCTACCACCGCAGGGATCACGGCCATGGGAATGCCCTGGTCGCAAAGTAGTAAAACTCCATAATAAACTGGGTACGCTTGAGTAGAGACCTGAAAGCAACCTTTCATTATCACGGTATACAACCACAATGATGCTGAGATATGAGGAAAACTAGGAACCTCAGCTGAGCTTCGAGCCCGTGATTACCCATTCCAGGGTCTCACGTGCCATGCATTACTGCAACCGAGACGATTAATTTGCTTCTCTCTCACTCTTCTTTCAACTTTATCGGTGCAATGAGCAATCACCCATCAACAAGAATGACCTTTGGGGCACAAATCGGCATTGAACCCAGTGGCGCTGAAGCAGCAGTTCGAAATCAGAGCGTCTTACCTTTTATTTACTGTATATTTTTTAATTCACGACATTTTTTCTCCCATGGATTGTTCCCGATGACCAGTTATTGCTGACAGCACCGATAAAGGAAAAACAGCCGCGAGAAAAGCAAGACAAAGGCCTTGCTTGATTCTGTGGGTAGTGCGTGAGAAAGCCGTGAAGATAATCATGGGTTCGAAGCCCAGCTGAGCTTCCCAGTTCTGTTCATATATCAGCACCCCTAAGGTGGTAGTTCACATCACACCCTATCATGAAAAAACATGCAGTTAGTAAAAGTTAAGACATTATCACAGGACAACTACTTTTGGGTCACTATTCAACATGTTAATGAATAAACAAGGCAACAAAGTATTAAAGCGTAGCTGTAAGAAGAGATCGGAACACCTAAAGAATGTGTGTCAATTCGCCATTACAAGTTTTTTCTTACGTAGAATACAGGATTCAGCAGCTATACCTTTCAACACCCTTCATGTACATCTCTCTTTCATCTACTGAGAAGAGGCATTCCACTTGACAAGAAAGCTACGGTTGGTTTGCACGACTTAGATGTCTTATTCCATTTAGGAATCCTTCGTGAGTTATGCGGCAACTTGCAGCTACAATTCTACCATTCTGCAATATCCAGCTCAAACCTGCTCTAGCGCAATCGAAAATTACTGCAAAAGTACCCAATGCCTTGCTGATGACATCATCATTACAGTATGAAGCACTAGTCACCTTGATAAATGCTAATCGATTTCTATCGTGTTTATGGAAAAATTGGTTATCTGATGAATATCATGAAAATGATACTCATGAAAAAGGGCTTGTTCCTGATTACCCATTCACGCCCAAATGGATGTAAATGTGATGAATGAAGCAAAACTGCCTTCGCTCCCACTGCTCCGACTGCACGCTTTGGTGAACAATGCACGTTCCATATCCCGTAGGTGACTTAGGGAATGACTTAGGTCGTACACTAATTCTATGGTGATCTTTCCATATCCATATTGTATAATGGAGTACCAAACTGGACCAAGGATCGAGGAAATTGTCGCATATGTCAACATGTCGAAACTCATGTGGGCAGAGCATGTGATACTTCACAACGACAACTGCTGGACGTTAGTAATTTGATTCAAGGGGATGTCAAACGCATAGCCCGACGACCACCGATGTGAAGAACTTCTTTAAACTTCTTCATCCCAACGGCCAGTGTGACTCACTAGGTAGCTTTAGTCTATGATATTGACAAATCGACATTTTGCTGGCTCCCGCTCGCTTTACGACCACTGGGAAGGCGAACGGTGACACATGTGATAGGAAGATAGAATTTGGAGTTCTTGTTTCTTTCTACTTAAGGAAGAGATTTGCATAGATAGAAATTGCTACGGAAGCTTTTCATAGCTTGAGCGTCTTATTCAGTGCATACGAATCCTCTATGAGTTATGAGCAACTTTACAACTAGGACTCAACAATTTCACAACAACTTCATCAGCTACATATTCAAGGAAGCCCGGAAAGGGGAAACAATCTTTCAGTACTATGTAATCTCTCTCGCTCTTGAGAACGCCGTATTGAAATTGGATGGAGACAATATGGGGCAATGGACAACTGCCAGAACATCTCACTTCGTTGAAAAAGACTTTGATTTCGATCTTATAACATCAGTAACTAGTCGGGTAAAATGAATGCTCATCAATTTCAGCAGACAATGCGGAACGATCAGTCTTCGGTTGGCCTACCAAAAACTGTGAGAAACTGATGTGGTTTACTACCAAGTTTAATAAGTGGTTGTCAAGGGTTTAATCTGAATGACGTTTCAGCTATGTCGTCATCCGTTGAGCTGCAGCGACTAGAGTCAAGCGTTTATAAACGGAAGTTTTCCGCGATGTGTTCGTTCGAAGTCATATCGGAGTGAACAGAGCAGAGAAGAACAGCCCAGGAATGAAATTACATCACTCGGCGGACTCCTTACACAAGACCGCTTTTTATCGATTGTCACAGGGTGATCCGATCTTCTCTTTGTCGGCTTTCCGAAAAGAAATATGGAATTCATTAAGAGTGGTGGGGGAACGAATCAACGTAGAGATAAACTCACTGGTGTACATAAACAGCCGAACAACTATAAACATCTCTTTCCCGCGACGGGGACGTTGAAGAATTGGATGTGTGGGGGAGTACATAGACTCAAAAACGTAAACTACACGAATGCTGAGATATGAACAAAATTGGGAATCTCAGGTGGGCTTCGAACCCGCGATTACCCTTTCCGAGGGCTCATGTGCTATCCATAACACCAATCGAGGCCCTTGCTTTACTTTCCTTTCAGCCAGTTTTCTATCCTAATGGTCCCATCAGCAATCAACCGTCATCGTTAATGATCTAGGGAGCACAAAGCGGCATTGAACCCAGTTCGGCTGAACATATTTCAATGTATGAAAATAGATAATGACAAAGTTATCACATAGGCTCATCAAGTAGAGTCTCTAAGACATAAGTGTACTGGTGTCAAGGTTAATCGAAAATCTGTGTTTTCAATTACACTCCAAATACCACCTTGAGCTGCTTCGGTGGGCCACCGCTAGCGGGGGAGATTTACAAAACTGTACGCCGTGCGTTAAATAAAGCTGATCACGACTTCGTCCGCAAATACAGAAACATGCGCGAAATCCAGGCCAAATATGTCCGAATTCTTTCAGCGATTGTGACTTGACTTCCATTGGTATCGTTGTCACCTTACTGGTTTACTTGACTTTATAGTCCTCTCCTTTACGATTTTGAACAGTATTACTCTGTGGTTTCGGCAGGTGTCTAGCGTTTAAACAATGGTTTAGTCAAAATGGAATTCTTTATGGTTGTGGTAAGGTGACTTTGTAGACTGATGTTTATAAGAAATTTCTTGACGAGTATGTTTAAGAGTCTTTAACACTCCCTAATAGTGTAATTTGAATAAATGACAAATTTCAGTGTGATTCTAAGAGGAACGGTGGGAGGTAAGAAATATCACCTGTATCACTTATGGTCCCGTCGATCATCGAGTGACTCGAGTGGGCGCAAGTAAATCTTCCATTTTTCCCTCTCGCGTGGAAGAGTAGCGCAGTGGGTTCTTCTCGCTCTAGGGATTTGTAGGGCATCGTATCTTTAAGAAATATATAAGCTGAAATATAAGAAAGGCTATCGGAGATTGCAATAGACTGTTGTTTTATACAAGAAAAAAAGATTGGAGGTTTGCAAGTTTAAAGTCATGAAACAAACCCTTTTCAGGGCTACACTTTTTTGGTTTTTTTTTACCAATTCAACACCTTTTTCTATTGTATTATATTTTAACCAATAGACTCACTACTTACAGTGGTTTACCGCCTCATCGTGGCTGGGAGGTGTTCCTGAGTGTCGGGCTGCGATCTACAGCGAGAGGATTCATCCCCTAGCAAGGTCTTCCAAGCTATTTCTATCACGAAGCCCAGGTAAGAGTAAACCAATACCAGGATCCACCACATCTCGGTATCAAGCTAGTGGCATGGTGACAAATCTCCGTTTGATCCACATGGATGGCGAGTGCCTGTGGTGGTGACGACCTGGGGCAGACCTTGGATAATAACCTTGTGACTCCAAATTCCGAAAAAAGGGAAGTTGTGATAAGGCCCGCCCAACATGTGAAGACGGGCCATCCAAGTATCCAAGTAAGTAGTTAGCTTGCTATTCATCATTGTCATGTCGTATGCCTCCCAACGGCTTACCGCCTCGTCATGGCTGGGAGGTGTTTCTGGGTGCCGAACTGCGATGTACAGCGGAGGGATTCGTCACCCGGCAGGGTCTTCCAAACCGAGGAGTCCGGCGTTTCCATCAGGAAACCTAGCTAAGAGTGAACCAATACCAGGGTCCACCACCGTCCTGGTATCAATGGTGGCAAAACTCTCTCTGATCTACAAGAGCTGCGACTGCCTGTTGTGTGGTGACGACCTGGAACATACTTTGACCAGACTGTCCTCGGGATCCCAGGGAACCACAATGTCTCAACAAGCAAGTCTCCGAAAAGTGATTATGCTGGAGCCCGCACAGCCAGTGAGGCAGGCCCGTTCAAGTATCAAGTAAGTAAGTATTATGTCTTATGATGTGATTTCTACCGAAGACCACTGGTTGTTCGTACTTTAATGGAAGATGTGCTTCATCGTAGTTTTACCATGTTTGTTATGACGTAGCATTTGGAACTGTATTGATTAAAATGATTATTGATGATGGTTATCTTTTCATGGTAGGCAGATATTTGTTTGATATCTCACTGTTCTTACGACAGTAAAATGCTGATGGTCAATTTTTCTCTTCAAGTAAGGTATATTAGCCATATACAGTAAATTGCTGTGATGTCTTGATAGGGGAGTAAATTGATTAGGAGCAGTTGTGCAACGAACTAGACATTGGGAAAGATGGTGTATCCTGTATAGCTCATCTCGGCTGAAAGATGTTGGATAATCCTAGTAGGTTACCATCGTTAGATGACTAAGAACGTTATGTCGGTTTTTTTTCTTTTTCATTATTATGGGTTAATGAGGCTAATGTAGCGCAGTTGTTGGAGGCGCTCTACAATACACGTGGGATCGATCTCCGCACCCCAGGCCCACCAAACCCTCTATCCTTCCGGGGTCGGCAGAATTGTACCAGATCTGTCTGAGGGGAAGCAGCACCGGCGCGATACATCGGTGGGCCACCGCGAATCATTGTAAAGGCCAGATATGCATTCACTCACCTCCAACGATGTTTGATGAAATCCAGTGCGAGGCGCATCCTTCAGGAATTAATCGACGCCGAAAGCTTTATTTATCCTTCTTTAAGCCAATTATGGCATCTTTACGTAGAAAACATTGTGATTTGTCAATCGAAAAGTAAAACTACTACCAAAGGTGCATTTTCTACGCCATAGTAGACTTCTTTTTTTTAGAGTTTTCAGCTGAGTTGTAGAGCTGCCTACTTTAATTAGTGGTTTTAAGGTCTGTAAGAAATCTGTCATACTAAAGCTCTCTACTATCTGTATGTTTAAGTTTCTGAATCATACAGATTCCACGTAGAAAATACTCCTCCACAGCTACAATCCTTGTTATCTTCTTTTTTCTTCGTCTTTTCACTGCGCCGTAGCCTTGTTTTTATAATGTTCGGTGTAATTCGAATTTAAACTTAATTTCTTTAACTTTACTCTTCAGGAGAGCAAATTAGCTACTGTTTGTAGTATCCTGTTTTTGAATGATTAGTGGTCATGGAAGGACTTTTCCAGAATGGGTTCCCTCTGATGTAGTTGCGGCGTATTTAGAAAAGGTATACCCTTAGGATGGCTTTTTCTAATAGTACGGTTTTTTATATGTATTTTTAAATATTCTCGTGTGACGCAGTGGTCGGAAGCGCCCTGCAACACATCGATCATCGCACCTATGGCTCTCCAAGCCTTCCATCCCTCCTTGGTTGGAAAATTGGTAGCAAACTTGTCTGGGAGGATAGCAACACTGGTTCGATACATCGATAGGCCACCGCGTGCCATTGTAAAGGCCAGATATGCATTCATTCATCTCCAACGATGCTTAGTGAAGTCAAATGCATGGCGCCAGATCAACACCAAGAGTTTTATATATTTATTTGTGTACGACTTTGTTTTCCTTCTTGGGCGACCACAAGGTACCTTTTCCACGTTGTTACGGATCAAATCCTTGGGCAGAGGTAGAAGTGTAGGATGTAATATAGAGGAATAACATTAAAATGGTATGAAAAACCGCTTTCTCTTTATGAGGTTTCATCGGTATCCACATGAATCGTATCAGTTGGCGATTCTTATGTAAGTTGCACATTGTAGAAACGAGAAGGTCGGTTCCATTCTCATTTTCGTCGCCGATGGTGTTGGCGTCCAGATGCCCATTCTGCTGGCTTAAAATCGTTCCCATTCGTGAATGCACATTGTTAACGTTAGCCGGGAATACATCCGCCCATCGCTTGGGTGGTCGTCCAAGAGGAACGTTTGCATTCTCTTCAAGTTCACTCCACTGTTCTTTTTGTCAGTGTGTCATCTGTTCTTCTGACTATGTGAACGTCCTATTTGTCTTTCCTTATCGTAGAACGTTCTCGTGGATCCAGAGCATGAAGTAGATTTCGAAGATCTGAGATGTCCATTCAAGTTAGACGTTGTGAGTATCGGTTAAATTTCAGAGCACATCATTTTAGCGCAGTATGGGTGGTGCGCAGTGTTTTTGTCATGGCTGAAGTATTAGCGCATGCATCTGCTGCATAACAGAACGCAGTTAAGACTGTTGAGTTGAAAAGGTGGCCGTGGACTATTGGATTCACTAGTTGTTCGGTGGCTTTTTTGAAAGGGCCAAATGTTGTGCATGCTGCTCTCCTTCTGTTTAATTCTTCTTTTATGTTATTTTACATGTTCAGTGAATGCCTAAAGTACACGAGAAAACCATCCAGTTTGAGTTTGCATTTTTGTGCTGCAATTGTAATAACCAATAACAATCAGTGTTCATAAATACCTCCCAACGGGTTATCAGCCTCATCGTGGGTCGGTGTTTCTGGGTGTCGTACTGCGATGTACGGCGGGGATTCAGCCCCTGGCAGGGCTTCCAAGCTGAGAAGGAGTCCGGCGTTTCCATCAAGAAGCCTAGCTAAGAGTAAACCAATGCCAGGATCAACCACCGTCCTGGTAGGTATCAAAGCCACATGGTGGCAAATCTCCCTCTGATCCACAAAGGCTGCGACTGCCTCTGGTGGTGAACATCTGTGCCAGACATTGACCAGGCTGATCTCGGAATTCTAGCGAACTACAATGGCTTAACCAGCAAATCTCCGAAAAATGGATGTTATGCGGGTGCCCGCACACCAGTGGGGACGGGCCATTCAAGTATCAAATTCATAAATAGGACGAATCCACTCTTTGGTCTACGAATGCTGATATGGTTGCCTTCGTTTCGCTACTGTAAATAGCTTTTTCATAGTCGATAAAAGTTGGGACAAGAGGCAGATGGTCGGTCCGACAGAATTCTGTGGCCCATGACACAACTTGAGTGTTGTCCATGAAGGAAAATTGCTGTCGAGAAACCTTGCTTACACGGCTGGTTACGCCTCATCCTATATCTTTAATATGCGAAAAAAGATAATCTTCGTGTACAGTTTGTTGAGTCCACTCAACACTCACTCCATGTGCGTGTTGGACGGAAGTTATGGAGATCTCTTCGGGCACCATTTTTGGGCAGGATGACCGCCCGTGATGTCTTCCACTGATCTGGGGTTTTCTGTCTGTGAGAGGTAAATGGTGGCTTCCATCCCGATGGAAGTCGGCAGGATATTATCGGGTCCTGGAGCTGTGCCTCTTTACATGCGTACTATTGCCACTTGAACATCAAAGTGTAGAGTTCGGGGCCATCCTTTTCCGGCGGAGATTTTGGAGTTCGAGATGGGCATTGTGAAACGGAAAAGGTAGAATAGAACTTCTCCTCTATAAATTCCAGGTCATAGCGGGATGTGGTGATCGTTCCATCTTCTTTCACTATGGCGGATAGGAATTGCACTAGGTATTGCTATATGAAGTCTATTAGCTTGCTGCAGAAGTACTTGTGATTTTTTACGATGAATTTTAAATCGCTGGAACTAGCTTCAAATACAACTTTATTGACCAAAATAATAACAATTCAGACCTAAAGTTGCCGCATTTTCAGTAGCAGTCTGGTTATTGAAAACACTTCCTTGTTTTTGGAATTAGCAGTATGAAAAATTGGTAGTGCATTGGCAAGAGGTCCATGAGCGTGGTGGGTGGATGCAGCATTTGGTAGCTCAGCTCATCTAACTATTGCATCGTTGGTTATATATTATGTAATGTTTGGTTGAGCGTGCAAGTAGAATGAACTTGTTCTGTTTACCACTTCTGGATCAACATGTTTCTATTTTTGCAAGATTTCATCCAGTTTATAACATTACTTTCCTATTATATTCGTTTCGGCAAAATTGAAGATCAACTACTACATGACTTCCTATTCCAGAAACAGCTATCGTAGCCATTTTTTTTTGGTGCAAATTAGCCTTGATAGAATGCTAAGTTCAATTTTGATCTAACCACTTTAGCGAACATCTTCGGTTGCGTAATAGAATCTGTTTTCTTCACAGCTTGTGAAGCGATCGAGAAGTAGTTTTTCTTCCTTTGAAAGAAGCCAGGATCAGGTTTCGTAATAGTAATTTCGCCTGTCTTCATTAATTTTATTTGGAACACATCAAGCTTCGAGTCCGTTATCCACGAAAATCTTCCGACATGTGGCTTTGGCTACTGCTTGAGGATTTTCGTTTCATCTCTAATGCCGTGGATTGTCAGTAGAGTCGATTCTTCCTAGAGTCCTGAGATAGCGTAATGGAGCGTTTCCAAATGGATCGCAGAGTAATTTTTTCCGGATAAGTCCGGTACCAATTTCCCCACCTCGGAGGAATGAGAGACTTTGTGAGCCAGTGCGGAATCGAACTAGCACCATCCTGATGACCGACGTCACTGTCACTGTGCTATACTCTTCCTAAACTTTTCGATTTTACCTGATAAAACTTCAAAATGATTTGACATAATATTGTTAGCAAGAGTCCTTGTTGGGAAGTGTGTTTGTAAGTCCAATAAAGGCAAAATACGCCGTTATTTTTGCATGGATTAAGTATATCTCTTGAAGCAACACTAGCTCAATCTGCATTAAAATGTATCACAAAGTCAATACTCTTACCATTTCTTCAAACCCAGATCTTCAGATCTTTTCTTCAAACCCTCCAAATCTAGTATTACAGCGTGCGTGGCGTCGTATTGATATACAAGTGGCAGCTTTTATGGGTGCACAGTCAGCTCCTTCTCGAGAATGGACAGCTGCTGTGTGCACCACCGAAAAGGCGAATAGTCTTCTCAACCACGCTATCTTAGACGGTAGAATGGAAGAGATCGGTGAGTTGTTTGTTTTCCAATTTTTCAGACATATTTTTAAATAACCATGTTGCAAGGTCTCGTCGTTATTGATGAACTTCACATGGTCTACGATTCATCTCGTGGTGCAGTTTTGGAATCTTTATGTGCTAAAATAAACATTTGGAATTCGCGGTAAGAGCTACTGATAGATCAGCACTTTACTAACTTACTTAGTATTATGTGTGGTACTATCAGTGATTTCGAAAAAGAATCTCCACCCATTTGGTCTTCTAGAGACTTAGTTACTGTTCAAAACTTTACACCAATTTGCTCCAATGAGTATCTGTGAAGCGAGAAAACGTTTGTTAAACCAAGCTATAGAAAGTAGATCAGTCCTATACATAGTGTTAGCTTAAGCATCACTATATGAACTTTCGACGAAAAGGTGAGTTTGGAGATCTGGCTTGTCAGTAATCGGTGGTCATACTAGGGCGCTTGAGGAACTCGATCGAATGATCCATCCTTATGTGTCCATGGTGTGATTTTTTCCTCCAATTCGTCCATAATGTTTACTGAACGTTCTAGGTGCGCGTTACATGTGTTCTCTCTAATCGCAGCATTATCCATCCCAACATATTCTGTGTTGCACCATTTTTCTCACTGATTTGGTCTTATTGTTTATTTGTAGCAGCATATATTTCTTGTTTTCTTGACGTCCTCAAATTTCGTGTTTCTTTCTTTGACACTACATGATGGGTAAAACAAGGATTTGGTGGAAATTTCTCATAAACGTGGTCACCATTTCTCTCCCAATTACGGAACTGCGTTGTTTGCTTCAATGCAAAGGTGAACAGGCTTGGTGAAGCAATGTTACATTTCACATCTGTTCTGCTGTAAGGAGTGAAGGATAAACAATACTGTCAATACGATTAGCACTCAGCTAGTGGTGTTGTGTAGAACCGCTCCACTTATATATTAATGAGCGTTTATAGAATAGCATTTATTTCAACACTGTCAAACGCTTTTGTACCCTTCAAATGTCAACACAGCGATGGTAATTTCGTCACACCTATGTTACCAGAACCCGCTTTGCTCTTTTGGTTAGAAATCATCAGCAGTCTTTTATGTGCGTTGTTAAGTAATCCTCTTGAAAATCTTTCTTGTTTTCTTCGCCTTGTGTTCTTGAAAAAGAAAACAGTCAGAAATTGGATTACAAGCTTGATGACATGATGGTGATAACAAAAAACCTCGTGTTCACTTCTGCTCCGAAATCTTCTTCAAGTATATCTTAACGCGTTGACTACGTTAAATGTGAACAGTTTATGTATTAGAACTCGAAGCAATTTGTTATTATGCCCATCTACTACTGGCGTTAAGTCATTTTTTTCTGCCTTCTGACCTGAAATATCGTACTACCTACCATGTGAAACCGTGAGAAATAGTTCCAAGCTTCTTTTTATTGAAAAGCTTAAGACATTCGATTCGATTTGCACTTCGACAATGAAATGCTGGTAGTATGTGGTCAGGACTCTCTCGATATGTATATAGAAAAGATGAATGCTTTTAAATCATCTATATGCACGATCTATTCTTTCTTTTTAAGAGCGTGCTGACATGTGCTACTTTTCCAATTTGTGGCTTCTCCAAATCTCCAGGCGGGTGAAATAATGATCAGATACACTGGAAAATGATGACACTACGGGCCGAGGGTGTGCTACTTTTTCATGCGATCTTTCAGTGTTTATCGCGACACTAGATGGTTACCAGATCCGGCGAGCATTGCCATTTTTCAAAAAAAAAAAGAATGAATAAATATCTATTGAAGACAGAAACACACATAACATCGTTTTTCATCGTTCCTATCCATTGTTTTGAACTTTTCGATTCGATAGCCCTTTATAGGTCTTCGTAATAAGTCTAGTCTTCAACACCTGATCTTGTAGAACTTTTAGTTGTTAACTGCTGCTTCAAACTCATCATAGTGCGCATGCAAGTCTTTCTTCAGAGAGCTAAATTTAAGAAATGAAAATAGATAATAGTGGGTTTTTTTGGCATGAAGAATAAGGACTTAAGGTGTCACCATGTCGTGTAAATCGATACAGGTTCCGAGCGGATGGATCCCTCATATAAAACATCACAAAGAATATGAAGATTTATATCTGGTGAGAGTGTTGTGCTGTTACATGTTCAGAACAAAAATGGTTTCCATTTCATGTTTGCTCATAGCTAAGCTGATGGCAGTGTTTAAGTGTTCAATTGCTGACTCGACGGGCGATCTCCAGCTTTGCTCGAAGTCAACAAAGATTCCATGCCCTGTAATCTCGGTGCCATACTAGAAAGCATTGAAGTATATTATTAAGCAGGTGTCTCAGTTTGTCAGTTAGAAACTATTGTAATCAATCGAACGATAAACGCTAGTGGGATTAAACGTTGAAGCACAGTGAGTTAAAATGCGCCCAAAAATAGAAAGCTATTCCAATTGTTTACTTTTTTTACGGCCTACAACAATTTTTCATCGCAGAGTAGTGCGTAGAATTCAGCCGCGATGATGCTGAGATGTTGCAAAACTCCGGACCGCAGGTGTCTGCTATGGGAATCGAACACGCTATTACTCTTTCCGAGTCCAATGCGTATTTGCAAATATCTCAGCATCATTGTGATTGAATTTCACATAATATCTTGCCATGACATGACCATGTAACAGCGCGTGTGGCTCAGTAGTTGAAGGCGCCACTGCGGCACACATGTAGAATAGATCTTCGCGCCCATGACCCACCAAGCCCTTGATCCCTCCGGGATCGGCAAATTGATGCTAGACTTGTTTAGGACAGCAGAACTGGCTCGGTGGGCCACCGCGAGTCATTGTAAAGGCTGGATATGCATTCAATCACCTCCAACGATACTTAATGAAGTCGAATGCGTGGCGCATCCCTCAGGGATTGGTTAGGGCCGAGAGCTTTATCCTTTATCCTTTTATCTTACCATGAAAATTTATATTAGGCTGTTAATAAAAAGTTAACATTGTGATTTGGATTACAGCCTCAGCTTAACAGGGTTCAATTCCGATTTGTGCTCCCCAAGGGTGACTACTGATGGTATTAGCAGATAGAAAGCTAGCTGAGAGAAAAGCAAAGCGAAGGACCCGCATGGCGTAGTGGTGAAAGCGTTAGCCCCGGAAGAAGTAAAAGGGATTGGACCCTACCGCAGACACATGCGATGCGGAGTTTTGCGAGCCTTTGAGTGTCATTGTTGTTGAGTCATTCTAACTGTTTGTGGACTTCAGAAGTTTTTAAGTTCCCACATAGAGATTTTGCACTTCTCTTGTTATTGTTTTTTTTTTCTGCTTAAAGCGTGCATACAAGTTGACAGTGTTTGTCAGCAACCTTCGTCGATGCAAGGAAGTGTTTTTGGCTTTTACACAGATACGAACGTATGGTAGGTGTGCTTGTCTTTAATGGTCACTGAGAAGAATTTCGATATCTTATCCAAAAGCCAAACAAGTGTGTCTATACCGAAGATCGTTACTGTTCTAAAAGAGAACTATTTGCAAGGTGGCAAGCGTCCACTAAAACCAAAAAGTCGACGGCTTTCTGTAATTACATACTTGGAAACGCCTCAGCCTGGTTACCCTAAGACATAAAGCGAAAAATAATTCCTGGACTGGGAAAGAATTAGTCAAATAGAAGTTTTGGGGCTAGCAGATTAATGTGTAAAGATAGACCATTCAAGCGTTCAATTACCAAATATTGGATCTTGCTGTAATAACGTTTTCAGCAAACCGAATTCAGCTATTCGTATTATTGGAATGAGTGCTACGTTAGACAATTTGACAGAAGTTGGTAGCTGGCTCCGCGCCAAGGTTTCTGTCTCTTATTTGTGTCTTAAACAACCCTAAACTTATGTATTCTATGTTTATTCTATACGTCGCTGTAATCGTAAAGCATTTATTAAAGGTAATAGAGACACAGTTTCGACCTGTTGAGCTGCATGAACGTATCTGCTGTGATGGTCAGATTAGTGACCTTAAAACTGGAGTAGCTATCAGAAGTGTTCCAAAGCGATTTCGACTAAAGGACGATCCACACTGTGTCGTAGGGTTTGTTAAGGAACAAATTAAATACCCGTCAAGTAGATTTTCGCTTATGTTCATGTTGTCTTTTTTAGCTTGGCAGCAGAGGGGATTTTTTTCCGGAAACTCGTACTTGTGTTTTGTTCATCGAAGAGCGATGTTGAAAAAGTAAGAACCACTTCTGGATTGTGACATGCTTCTTTCGCTTTGTAATCATTTTTTGCCAAAATACATTTTGACTTAGCAAACTTCTTACTGGTTGAAGATATAGAAAGATGCAAATCACCAACTTATTACGGAACAAGAAGTGGGGAGTACCTTCAATTATTTCTGGGAAGTGTTCTTCAGTTATTTTTTCAAATAAAATGGTACTATTGGTTTCTAAACATTTCGAGAGCAGTACTTTAGAAAATTACATACATGAAATAAAAAACGATAAAGCTCTCGGCGTTGATTAATCGCTAAAGGATGCGACCTGCAGTAGACCTCAAGCATCAAGCATGGTTAGAGGAGATTGGAAAGGACTCATCCAGCATTCTACGACATTTTTAAAGATGACGAAATCCAAAGCAGAAACTGAAACGAACGCGAAATGTTCCAAGACCATTGTGGACGATGAATGCGAGGGGAAGTGCTGGGATCCGCACAGTAGAAATGATGACGGGTAATATAATAATATTTACAATAACAATAATAAAAGCAATAATAATAATAATAATAATAGTTCTCAGGATCGACTTTCTATCAACCTCGGCATTGGAATATGAATGCGTTGTTTTCTTGTTCAGCAAGCAGCAATAATAGTAATAACGATATGTAGAAGACCGTAAATTTACTCACGTTTTCCCCAATCTTATTTTCATTGTCTTATTGCCTGAGAATATACTTTGTAGCTGGCTTACTCCCATGACTGTTACCAATTATAGGTGGCTCTTGATCTTGCTAAAGTTTTGGATGGCATTTACTGCTCAAACCAAGTGATCGCCTCAAGGGTGAATCGTTCTGCTCTTCGTAGAGTGCAGGAGAATTTAATGCGATCAGCTGGCACTCTGGATACCGTTTTGGCAAAAACACTTCCTAGAGGGGTGGCGTTTCACCACGCAGGTAACGATTTAAGCGATCGAAACAATTCTCATGCTAAATTTTTTTCATTCTGGGGGCGGGGAGGAAAATCTGGTATTTTAGCACCTGTGCCGTGTGATTTTGGGCAAACTGCGTTACTCGTTGGAAAATTTCGAGTTGGGGAAATATTTTCCTATGGGTTCTTGCTCCATCATTTCGACTCTATTTTAACTATGTTAACTCTTTTTTGTTATTTTTTCTTAAAAATAACGTTACCTTTTCCACGTTATTCGCCTGTTATGTGATTAACCAAGCTCTTTAATTGTTTCCAATAAATCTACTTCACAATTTCATTATGTTTTAATAGTAATGTTTTTCAAGATATTCACAGACATGTTTAGGGTTGACAGCTGAGGAACGAGAGTGTATTGAAGACGGTTTCCGATCTGGCGTGATTTTGGTATTGATAGCAACAAGCACGCTTTCATCCGGTATTAATCCCTAGTGTTTCTGCTGAGGAGTCATTTGTATTCTTATTTGATCTTATGGCGCGTGTGGCTCAGTGAATGGAAGCGCCACTGCGGCACACACGTGAATTGATCTCCATGCCTGTGGCTCACCAAGCCTTCCATCTCTCCGGGATCGGCAAATTGGTACCAGACTTGTTTGAGAAGATAGCAGCACTGGCTCTATAGATCGGTAGGCCATCGTGAGTCATTGTAAAGGCCAGATATGCATTCAATCACCTCCAACGATACTTAATGAAGCCGAATGCATGGTGCATCCCTCAGGGTTGATCAACGCCGAAAGCTTTATCCTTTTTTTATTTGATCTTATGTGATTCACTAAAACGTACAACGGAAAATACAACGGAAAAAAACGAGTCAGAAACATATATAATCTGTTTAAGAAGTGGGTTCATACCATAATATCTTTGTGGAGTGGAATCGAACGGAAACATTTTTACACAAAGGTTACGCGTTTGTGTGGCGTCCATATTAACCGCTTTTCTGGTTGGAGGCCTAGCAGTGGCATTTTGGTTCTCGTGAATATGTTCTTTACATAGTTTTGTATATGTATACTACATTGAGTTTACTGAAACTACTTCTGGTGATGGTAAATCCAAATTCAAATCGTGAAGTACTTAAATAGTTCAGGTGTCAATCTACCAGCTGGCAGAGTTGTTATCAAAGCTCAAATTCGAGGCCCTGCTGCAATTAACGCGACATCTTACAAGCAAATGAGTGGTAGATCTGGTCGATTGGGAGAAGTGGAAATAGGTAACACTACACCTCATCACTATTTTATGTCATGTTTGAACAACAGTAAGTGACTCACACCATTAACTTTAGTATGATCTATCTTATTCTGAGCGAATACGAGTATGATTTTTCAGCGTAGTTGTTTTCAATAAAGAATATGGATCTTATCACTACTTAGTGTGCTGACGAGTTTATTGTGGTTCTACTAGAAGTAGTTGTTATCTAATTCCAAATCTACTACATCGGGCTACAGCTGTTTAGCGACGTAGAACTCTACTCAAATTTCGCAATAGCGCATGTTGCAAAGAACTATTTTCCACAATCTAATAACTATCTCTTCTGTTTCTCTTTTTCAGTTGGAGAATGACACTAATAATCAGTTTACTATAAGTGTTCGGGTACTTCTTGGTGAAATCTAAGAATATCTCGATCAGTTGCCGACGTCTTTCTGCTTGGGCAATTAGGAAACGCCGCTTTTCACCTTCTTGACACCCAACGGCGGCACTTGAGATAATTACTGCTACCGTAACCGCGCGTTCATGTTTGCATACGGTGACGATCACTTTGCAACCGTTTATAGTTTACGGATGACAAGTATGGTGTAGTATGTATTATTGCTCGTAGAGTTTTGTATTCGTTGATAGAACGAACGGTCTGTGGTTGTGCATGTGGTGTTCCATCATCAATCGTTGCTGGCCGAGTTGTCCGATTAACTGAAATGTGAACAATTCGACACGGCTGTTCATGTATTCTTTCTTTGAATGGAACTGTTGTAAAACATATTTTAAAACGTAGTCGGATATTCTCATTGAAGTGTTTCATCGAAATTCTCATCGGATATAGAGGTTGCTGGCGGCTGATAAAGAGAATTTCATAGGATTTTTACAGTGCGAAGTCCATCTAGGTTTTGGAAAAGTTTGTTTTTTGAAGTAATAAGCTCTTGCCCATTTCACTCGACCTATCATTTTAAACAGGAATTCTCTGTACATCCATTCAAATATCTGCCAAATTCAATTTGTTCTATGTTTTCAATGTTAGCAGAAGGTTATGGATAAAGCGTTGGGGTTTTACCAATCCCTGAAAAATGCTCCCTGCATTCAATTCCTCGGAGTATTGTACAGATGGATGCAATTTGGCCTATACGATGACCTGCGGTTGTATCAAATCGGATTTTTTTTTTCTTATACTTGACAACGTTGCTATCAATTTGCCCTCCCTAAGGCATTTCACTGCGCCACATCATCCCGCTAATTGCTTATTTAATTCGAGAAATAGAATTTGAATGCTTGAATGCATTAGAATCAAGTCATTTAATTCAGTTATGTACCGAAATTTTAGACCGGCGCAATGATCGGAGATGCCCTACAACACACATGTGATCGATCCCAGCGCCCCTGACCCACAAAACCTTCCATCCTCCTGGGTCGGCAAATTGGCACTAGATTTGTCTGGAAAATTACAAGCACTATTTCAATGCATGGTTAGGCCACCGCGAATCATTGTAAGGGTCAGATACGCACTCAGTCACCTTAAACGATACTCAGTGAAGTCGAATGTATGACGTGTCCTTCACGGATTGATCAACGCCGAGAACTTTTGCTCCGAATCTTTAACAAAAGTTTGAAATTTTAAGACAATTAGGGTGAGAATATTTTTCGTACTCGAAAATTTTGGCACTATTTCAAATGCAAACTACAATGTGGCGCTGAACTACGCGGTAACGTGCCTTGTCATCGTGATGATGAGACGTTAAATGGGCAGTAGTAGAGCTGCGGCTGGAGGGTCCGTCTTCGCTGTCGCTTTCACTAGCATCGCTCGATTTCTCCACCTAAGTAGGTTTCGTTCAAATATATGATAAGAACGGAATTGCAGAATCATAGAAGTTGATACTGAGCATAATGTCACAGGTTTTATTTTGAAGATGAAATATTGGCGAAACACAATATTTGGGAAAATAGGCGTTACTTGTGTGTATATGTATATTTTGAGGTCAGATCCCTTATTAATTTTAAAATTATATAATGATTACCTGCTCCAAATGAGCTGCCGCTTCCATGCTCTTCTTGTGCATCCCTGAAAGCATAGCAGAATTGTTGCTAGTAAAGGAATGAGCAGAATTTCCGGACATTTAGCTGCGATCATTTAAGGACGTACATTAATTGTGGCGAACGAGCAATTATTGATGTAGTCATTTGGACAATGGCTCATTTTGTTGTTAGATCCCCTCGAAGGTCGTTGCAGTCGGACCGTTTCTTCAATAATATCCTGTTCTCTACTGTTCTCGTATTAGCTAAACTAAACAGTGGACATGCAGCTTATGGCTATAGGGTTGCAGTGCATCTTAGCTAAAGCTTCTGTGAGTGTGCTTCTCTAATGCTGACAAATCAGAGCATGGTAATCTGAGATGTGTTGGCTTTATATGATGGAGCGCATAACGAATTTTAATTCCTTAGAGTTTAAGTTTCTTAAATGTTGTAGTACCGTCATTCGCTCACAAATAATCAGTTTAGTACGCACAAAATTACTTGGATCCTTGGACATCTGGATGGCCGGTCTTGTTGTACCCAGGAACACCTCCTAACAACGAGGAGGCGGTGAACCGTTGGTAGAACATGTACAAAATTGTAATAAAGAACTTGATCTATATTAATGAAGTCTAGAAATTAGTGGTCACTACTTTTTTTCTGTTGACAGAGGTAAACAGTGAAGCAAATCCGTTTTATTTTTATCTAAAATTATAAATAAATACATAGTTGTGAAGAATTAAAAGAAACTAAGAAAATAGACCGGCGCCGTAAAGTAGACGACGGACCAATTGTGACAAGTGAAGAATCTGGATTAACGTGTTTCATTTAAGTAATGTGGAACTATTGATGAGTAATTGCAAATGCAACAAATTAATAGGATCGACTAACCATAAATGCATGTTCTAATCTTCGAAGAAATTTCTTCCAACATTGCGCAAGCTGGCTTTTAGAACTCGCCCCTTCCCACTTTTTTTTCGATTTTGCCTTATATCCTACATGGGCAAAAATCAACCTTATTTATCTTCGTTGCCAGCTTTCGCTCATCATGCTCATATACCTAGGTGATATTTGCTCTGGCGCAATGTTGTACGACTCCCTTATGGGCCATGAGAGCTGCATGTAATTAGATAAGTGCGGTGGGGGAAAGGCGTAAAGGGTTGAAATCGTCCCGTGCAGTCGCCTCATCCCCTCAGCCCATCACAAACAACACACGTTGGCTCCCGTTTCTGCCTGCCTCTTAATTGCTTGTAATTGGAAACACATTCAAGAATCATGGGAACTACCCATGATCGTAAGACGGATTACGGTAACAGGATGCATCCGTTCTGCATATTCATGAATCTGGGTCTAGCAAATTTTTTAGGCAATGGAGATGTTTTTCTAACAAAACCACCATTTTGCAATATTAAACTCCGAAGAAACTATGAGAATATATGTGTGAGCCATCGTTCCACACCATGTTTGTCTTTCTTCCGAATTATTTTTTGATTTGTTTTGAAATTTGAGAACGTTCAGGCCCTTTGATTAATAAAAGCCTTCTAATTTGCTTCTTCTTAGTCATTCTTAATATACTATTGTCACTATTATCATTATACGCGTAGCTATGCGATGTCTTGTTTACGAGTGGAGTAATTTTTTAACATTGGCCTACCGTCCTTTACTTTTCGCAACGGTAGTATTTAAGTCTGAGTTCAAAGCACATTCATTTCGAATTTGGAAACGAATACTTGAAAGCAACTGCGATGACAACAAAAAAAATCTGAAGCATAGACTTTTTTTTATCGAGGTAGCAAGTGCATGCTTAACAGAGAGCGGACTTGTGTGAACAGGGCGCGTGTGGCGCTGTGGTTGGAGGCGCCACTGCGACACACACTTGGAATCGATCCTAGCCCCCATAGCTCACCAAGCATTCCATCTCTCCGGGGTCGACAAATTGGTACCAGACTTGTCTGGCAGGATAGCAGCGCTGATTCGACACATCAGTTGGCCATCGCGAGTCATTGTAAAGCCCGTATATGCATTCAGTCACCTCCAACGATACTTAATGAAGAATGCATGGCGCATCTTTCAGTGATTGATCAAAACCGAGAGCTCTATCCTTTTTTACACTTGTAACTGCTAAGAGGTATACAAGTCGCTTTGATGAAGGAAGAGGTGATCTCAGTGTATTGTGTTGTAAGGGGAATGGAAATACTTATCAAAACTTGTCAAAATATTGTGTGAACGAAGGTTTTAAAGGGTGTTTGGCTGCACATCCAGTTTCGATTAACTGAAGCTGTGTCCAGTAGTAATATTGGTGAAGTAGTTTAGTGAGCTATAATTCTTTTCCATTCTTAAATGGAATTTTAGTAATAAATAACTTTCGTGGACTGAAAAATCAAGTATCTTTCCATTCTAGTGCGGCCGTTACTGTAGAGTCATTTCCTGGAACTCATACGTACGTCTCGATTCAAAAAATACGCTAAATGGAATTCGAGAACGAAGTGGTTACCGACAAGATTTTGTTGTTTGTAGAGTTGATTTATTGCAGTACACGATACATATATCTACCAATTCGGAGGAATTTTCTCGCATTGAAAGCCCAAGTCCTGATGACAGATAGCACGTTGTTCTCTATCTCGACAATTTCGTTTTACCGTATTCCACGAGTTCACACTTTAATGGCGATTTTTTTTCTTTGTAGGACCATCGTGCTTTCAATTTCGATGTCTATCTCGACAATTTCGTTTTACCGTATTCCACGAGTTCACACTTTAATGGCGATTTTTTTTTCTTTGTAGGACCATCGACTCACTAAATTCACGTGGTTTTTGAAGCAAGGGCACAAAAAACCCGGTCTTTTAACACGTTTCTTGTGAAATTTATGGTTAGTGCCTTCATTGGAAAAAGTTTTATCACTAACACTTTTCTGCTAGTAGAAATTTCGTAGTTGTTGTGTTTTGCCATGAAAGCGGCCCATATTACTCATTTGTTTTCCTTCAAGTTGTAAGAAGACAATAAATGATACTAACCTAGAAGCCACGGTGCAGCACTTTGTTGTGGGTCAGAGGTCTCTGCGGTTTTTGTGATTGTGTCAGGTAGTGGAAGCGAATGTCGAACCATTGCACCGTAGAGCCCGTATTCTGAAATTCGGATTTCATTGTAGCTAGTATTATTATAACTAACATTCTAGTTAACTCAGATCGAACAGACAGATTCAAAATTTGGATACACTGTTAAATTAGAATTTTTTGTTTCCAGATATCTTCGTCGAAATTGTATTTTGAACGATTTACCATCGAATTGAATAGTGTTCCATGTTTCATTCGTAGCAGGTTCATTTTTTCACAACGTAATCCTACTTCTCTTACTTCAAAACAGCAAGTCTTAACGTTTGTGGGAATCCTCTTTTTGATCGAAGACTACTGACCTGCCATAATTGTACTTTTTCCCCAGGTTTTCTCGGTTTTCCTCCATTTTGCGCGACGATTTTGAAACCAAACCTGAAAATGAAGCAAACATTCCAGAGAAAAAAAAAAGAATTATGTAAAGTTTTGTCCAGAATGTTGTCACAAGTGTTTGCTTGACATTTTGTGCATCACATGGCACTCAGCTAATTCCATTGCCGGTCAACCACTTTCGTGCAGTAATTTTCTTCGAAGTCCTCTCTTGATGAGGCAGAGTTAGCCTTTAAGTTAATTATGTTCTTGATGTTCACTTAGCTATGAAAATGTGCAAACGCAATGTTGAGTGTTCTCACTTATTTTTTTATACTTTCTTTCTACTATGTCATCCAACCAAATGCGGGACGAAACATTCTCTTGGTTCCGGCATGACGTTGGTTATCTTTTGCGCTTGCTAGCTAGTTTTTCCAGGATTTTTATCACTAAGTATATCTCAAATTGTCTCTTTGGCTGAATGTTGTTCAGTTTTAGTCGAACAAGTAACGAAAACTCGCAGGTCCGCGTTCCCAGTTCATTGGAACTCTGTGTGAATGCGCTTTATTCATCGTTTGAAAATTATTGCTTGGTCCTAGATACTAAATATTTTTTTAACAGAGAATTTAAATTCACCTACGATAATTCACAGCGATAGTTCTAAATCAATTTTGAACTATGATAATTCAATCGACAAATCACTTTAGTTAGGGTGTCAGCGGTGGCGAGTGGCCGGCTATTGAGCGCTGATTGGCTATTGTGTAGCAGTTGTGTAAATGAAATCAGAACGTGCAAGTGTGAAAAATGACGCCTGTTGACGAACATCACTGAAGTGTTTGAGTTTCGTTTGCTTCTAAAGGATTGGAGATACCTGTATTCTGTCTTCTGGAAGTTCAGTTTTCATAGCTAGCATTTCTCGAGCGTAAACGTCTGGATAGTGTGCTTCTTGGAATGCTTTTTCAAGCTCATCTATCTGATACTGGGTGAAGATCGTCCTAAAACTTCCAAGATTGCTTATCGAGATATTCGGCATCATCTTACTAAATCCTGCGCACTCCAATGCTCATTGAGTTCCATTGATTTCACCGTTGAATGCGATATGCAGGTATAACCTTCACCGTTTATTCTCACCTGTGTCGTCGTTTCTTTCGTTTGCTCTTTCCCGCTGAGATGGATTGGTTATTTGCCTCATCTATCGCCAGAGACTGTGATTCTGATACCGGCATGTTATAGTGGATATGATTTCCTTAATTGCTTTTTTCATTCTTTGTAACTATTCGAGGCACTTCATACTACGTTCATTTACTATGTTAAGAGCCACAATTTTCATGAAATCAAAAGGATTCAAGCTTGTGGAAAGACTTTAATACAAAATAATGAAGTATCTGTAGCTTTTACCTGAGTGCGTTCCCGCGATTAGCTGATCAGACCCACACAGTGGTCTATCGAATGGAGAACACGAACCAATGTCCATCGTAAAACTCTGCAAATACGATCTGTAGACACATACTGCATGCATAGCAATGAACGTTTTCTAAAATTAATGTCATTGAGCAACATCTCAGGCATTATTATACATTGTGCTCTGATATTGTACTGAGAGTTTATTCCCGATTCTGCTCATCCATTGATTTGTGCATTTATTCATTCAATAAGCCGAGACTTACTTGTTGTGGAAAGAATCCTTGTGGACAGTATCCATGGGACAAGTAAGCGTTCCCATGTAGGCCTAGGATTTCGTGAATAGCGAAGCTAACACGTTGGGGGCCTAAGCTGGTGACTGGGCCTTGAATTGTGCCCATAGGGTTTGTGGCCATCATTCCGTTTGAGAGCTGCATCTCCTCGACGGCCATAATTCGTCGTTCTGAAGACGAGGAACAGCGGGACGCTACTGTAGGAATTGATGCGGTGGGCGGTGCTTTGAGGCCATTGGCTAATTTACAGACGGTTGAGCAAGGCAGTAGGCAGCAGTGGAGAGGCGAAGATCCAGTTTTCCCACTTGGCAATCGGACACAAATTAACAATCGTCCTTTTAGTCGAGTTCAATCCTAATCAAATTGCCCGCTTATAGTAGGACAATGTGTTGAAATGCAGTAAAAGCTGGGATAAAGGCTTAATGTGTTATGTGTTGAATACGAAGCGAGCTAATTTTGTGAGGTTCAAAAACGCATGATTTTCAATTTTTACCCAGATGAGGCTTTTCTAAAGAACATCGCTTTTGTTCTATGCCTGTTTTCGTTTTTCTTTACAAGGAGACCAGATGAAAACGAGTGAATGGAAATGGAACACTGAAAACAAAAATTGATTAAAGCATAATGGAAACAAATTATGAGTAGTCTAAATAGTATCGTTTGAATGATTTGCTTACAGAATTGTTCAAGCATCAAGCGACTTGCTTTTACGTTCTTATGAAGGAATGTTAATTTAACCAGTTGTCATTTGTTGGCAATTTACAGTTAAATTAAGCCAGCGAGTAAATGTGAGTAAACTATAAGGTAGTGGCGGCATGTGTGACAAGAACTGACTTCCTTCCTTTCAAAAGTGTTTTACTTCTTGGTGAAGTTATTTTTTATTATGGACGGGAAATTGTGCATAAAGTGTGTGCATAAAGTGACGAATTATGATTTTATGGTGAAGTTATTTTTTATTATGGACGGGAAATTGTGCATAAAGTGACGAATTATGATTTTTAAAAAAACCGAATGGTATTGCGTTTTTATCGAACCATTGACTGTCGACTGTCGTGTGAATTCATCCTTGATGAGCTTACATGGGAGGCGTGGAGTGATATGGATTGTTGTATAGTCTTATTTGTTGAGAAGTTCGTTCTTCCAACAATGGATTTTATTTGACGATGAAGGTGAAGGAACTCAGATAATGGGTTTTAGGAGAAAGTGTGCTAGCAGTCCGGAAAAATGAGCTGAAAGAGCTTCTTCGCCTAATTCATAATGTTCCACAGGATTCCAGTCAGTCCATGAGAGATCACACTAAACTCTTACTAGAGGTGAAGATCACCTTGGAATTTCGTTATTCCCTTTTTCTTTGTATACAGTGGGTGTGTTCTACATATATACATATAAATGTATATATATATGTAATATGCATATGCATGTGTATGCATGCATATTTTTATGTATAAAATTCAAAATATATGTATGTGCAAAACTTCAGTGTATTTGTGATGGAATAGCGACAACAACGGAGGAATTGGAAGAAGCTATGCAATTTACTCTTTTCAAATCGCAGAAGAGCGTTGAAGAAATATTGTCTTACTTGAAATCGAATCGTTTTGTCGTAGTGGAAGGTCAGAATGACGGTTAGTGTGGTTGCAAAGTCTTCTATTGCTGTTTCTTCTCAACTTCACAAAACGTCATGTAGTCCATTATGTTTTCTACTTTCCATTTATGTTGCTGACTTGTTAATATTTTCTGAAATTTCGAAAAGGGATACCGTGGATTTCACGATATCGTACTTAGAGCTAGTCGCTTTTCCTTTTGGATCAAAGAAAAGTTTGCCGAATCGATTTCTTCCAGTCGGCAGCGGTTCCCATCAGTAATTCACTTCTATCTGGGTTTCGCATGGTGTTTCTGAATTTCTTCTTAGCTTAAGAGCACTTGCTGGAGGGAGAGTCCTCACTGTACGTGGTAGCCTACACTTTACCATATCGAGAAATTCTTTTTTGAAAATTTTATGTGGTTATTGCGGGAGTGAAGTATTAAGCCTAGAAAATTGTATGTAAGCAGTTAGTAAGCAGTAGAATGCGGATCCCCCTCTTTTATATAAGTAACCGATATGTTGGCCAAAAATGTAAGAAGAATACTCAGCGTGATGTCTGCAAGTCCGAATAAATTGGTAGGTTTTCTTTCTAGGTTTAGATTAATTAAATGTGAAGCTTTTTACAAATTTTGTTTTTAAAGCTTTGTCGGTATCACCTACACAGTTGGGACGTGCAGCGTTAGTGTCTGCCCTTCCACCAGATGCAGCCCTCTTTGTGTTCGCTGATCTCCAACAAGCCACCAAGGCCGTGGCGCTGGACACCGAGCTTCATATGTTATACTTAGTGAGCCGATTTTTTTTTTGAAAATTGCTAAAAGCTACTCAAGTCATCGCATATCATAAGGTCACTCCAACGAATTGTACGGTTTGGCAGGGATGTGACTGGAATCATCTACAGAACATCTTTTTGAAGTTGCTTCCAGGAGAGAAACGAGTAGCTAAGCTGGTCTGTTTAATTCATTCTTCGATATTCTTACATATGATCCTTAATAATACCCTTGATCTTGTGTGACCTGCTCTTGTACGTCTTCCACATAACCTGGGGTACTTTGCTAGACTACACTATGTTAGCCGAATGTATTCAAAAATTGGCTTTCTGTTGTCTCCTTAACTAGATTCGGCGTTTAATTTCTAGGAACAACTAATACCCTTCAGGACTAGTGAATGAGTTATATATGGACTTATAGGACTGCACGCTAGCACACATTAGCATATGTTGCGAAATCAAGTTTATTACTATCCAGGGTGATTGTAAACATTTAAGGTAGGTGCGAATAACGCTTTCATCGTTTCACGCGTTCGTGGATCTAGTATCTCAACATTTGATCGGAACTATCAGGTCTTTTGCGCAATTTTGCACTTATTTTTATTAATATAGTGAATTCTCTCTAGCTTCATCTGCGTTTTTTCTCTGCTCTTGCCCTTTTCGACATCATCAATGAGAAATCGATCGAAGACGTGGCCAGTTACTTCAAAATCAGTCGAGGAACGTTGCAGACTCTTCAGCAGCAGAGCGCCACATATGCGGGTATCTTTATGTTTGCAATTCGTCATCGGGAATGGTGGAATCAGCAGAGCCTCGAAGTGTTGGCTGGGTAATTGGCTTCTGTCCTCTATGCCTACGAATTGCCTCTATTAGGGCTGTTGATTGGCCCCGTTAGGAAAAAGACGATGTGTGTCTTGTGGTTTCGTTAAATAAGTGATGGTTCTGCCATTCTTACAAACAAATATCATGCCCTAGAAATCGTGGAGTACTTTTGATAAGGATCTTATTGCCCTTACACCATGTAGGCATCGGTCTTCAAATGATGGGTGCGCCAGTAGTCGTATGAAAGTATTGTTATGCTCGACATTTGGTTTTTTAAGTTTTATAGCCCGTTTTACAAATTTTCCGAAATCTGATGGAAAATAAGACAAGGGAATTTCAATCCAAAGCTTCTTTTTTTGATGAACTGCCGACGGAATTTAAAAGTGTTTGGTCTTATAGGTAACTGTTTTGTCATGTAGATTCACATAAGTTTTAACCCTATGTGGAAATAGGTCAGGGTGCAATCCGGACTCTTTTTAGTCTCGGTATTTCTGGCAAATTGCTTTAAGAGTACGACTGGTTTAGCTATGGTGGTTTCTTTCTGTTCACATCTCGGTTGGACATACCTGCGGGATCTTCTACGTGGTTTCGCGACTCGACTTGCGTTTGGAGTGCGCAGGGAGCTTACAGAACTCGTTTCCATTGAAGGAATTGACGCCAGTCGGTTAGTTCCAATTTATTTAGTCTCATGTACTTTATTACTTATGTGTTTGACATACAGAGCCCGGATATTCCATGACCATGATATTACGTCGATGGTGGAGCTGTCAAATTGCACGGTGAAGAAAATCGCAGATCTTCTTTCGTTAGCCGTGCCATTTAGCAGGTGTTTTTGTAAACTTCTTTATAGAATATCTTTTATGGTTATATTGTAATTGATACTCTAAATACTGGGGAAGAGTGGGATAGATTGCTTGGAGTAGAGCAATCTAGAGTGACCTAAGTAAGCTTTATTATAATTTATCCATCTTCGTTTGGTTAGTCTACTGTAGATGATGGACGGTCGTGATTGGCTCAATTGGTGTAACGAGTGGTGCGAGTGTGTGCGCAATTGTTGGTGGGGCAAAACGTCTGCGTATTGGGAACGATAGTGCGATGTTTCGAACGATCGCTTATGGCCGGGAAAGCGGTTAGTTGAAAAATGCGGAATGTTGTAGAAGAGTGTGCTGTCGAGTTTGGTACTCTAGTGAAAGTCTCTTTTCACTTTACGCTAGTGATGGTTAGGGTTTGTATAAAGTTCAACCCATTTGTGATGATGCTTATTTTGTGATAACTGCCGATAATTCATCGACAACTAAGGTAATTGAGAAACTGGGACCTAAAACCTGTGGAAGAGGCTTACCCTCTTTTTCTGAAGATTTTTAAGGAGAATTTTCTTACGACTGGAAATTTTAATAAGCGTGATTTTTATAAAATAGTCTTGTTTTAGCTCTTTTTACACCAAAATTTAACTATTTATCACCGAAGACTGAGGAGGGTTTAAAATCTTTTCGCAAGTGTGATATAAAGTTCAACCCATTTGTGATGATGCTTATTTTGTGATAACTGCCGATAATTCATCGACAACTAAGGTAATTGAGAAACTGGGACCTAAAACCTGTGGAAGAGGCTTACCCTCTTTTTCTGAAGATTTTTAAGGAGAATTTTCTTACGACTGGAAATTTTAATAAGCGTGATTTTTATAAAATAGTCTTGTTTTAGCTCTTTTTACACCAAAATTTAACTATTTATCACCGAAGACTGAGGAGGGTTTAAAATTCTTTTCGCAAGTGTGGTGACCTTAGGCATCAACACGGCAACACTTACTTTATTAGATGTCATTCTGCATCTTCAAACGCTTCACTTTGCGAAATTTGGTCCTCATTGAGAGGGTATGAAAAACAAACAGCTGTGGATCCTAATAAGTCAGATTTTCGTGATGTAAGCCTGTATCTTTTATCCTGTATACCTAGGAAACAATTCTCCTTTTCAAGCTTTTCGTGTGTATAATATCTCATGGTTTTTTATTTCCGTTAGCAGAGTTATGTTATGAATTATGGACTCTGCATAAGGTTGAAAGGTGAATTCTTTTGGCCTGGCATTGGAATCCTTGGATCTTTTTGAGTATTAAGTAGTGCAGTTATGAATTTAAGTCAATGCATTATGTCGCATGTTAATTATGTGTTAAGGTTTTCTTTACTTTCAAGAGTCCTTATTTGTTTTCTAGTAGCTTTTTTTGTTAATCAACTGTTTATGGTGAAATCACCAGGCACTCATGGATTCGGTCAAGCTCGTTAGTCACCAGATCCTATTTGATTCACTGCATTGTCTGCTCGGCAATGCAATATGGGTGCTTTGTTGCGCGTCTCAATTACCGTATCCGAATGGTGTTGGATGCGTAATTGCTAAAGATACTGTAATTAACTGTGAGGTCACATTGTAAAATGTACACGATGTCAAAATCATCTTTTTCTATCCCTTCCTCTTTATTTCTTTGAGCTTTATTCTGTGTTAAAACGTTAATGTATCGTTAGGGGATTCGAATGGTTTCACATTGTTCACATACAACATTGTTTTTCATACTGGCCGCCACTTTTCATTCCAATGGTTGAACGTGTTTTAACTTCTCGGTTCCGAACCAGCATATCTGAAGTCATATTGACTGAGTGAAAGTTAATCTTATGAGTTTGTGAAAAAAGTCGGGGTTTCTTAATGCGTTAATATGTTTTAGTATTGTGGTCTAAAAAATCTAAAATAAAAGTGTAGTAATGTTTACTTTTTATTTACTACCCGTTACAATTTTCACGGCACCGCATTATGTGTGATACAACCACAGTCGTGCTGTGACATTTTCGAAACCACGGACCGCAGGAGGTGTCTGCGGTGGGGAATCAACACGCTGTTACTCTTTTTGGGGGCTAACGCGTTCACCACGACACCATGCATGCTCTTCGCTTCGCCTTTATCTCAGCTGGTTTTCTTTTTTATGTAATAGAAATAATAAACGAAGAGTAAATACAAATGTACAATATAAGACAAATAAAAATAGTAAAATAATAGTTCCAAAACCCGGCTTTTATTTAACCTCGGCTTAAGTATTCGGCACTTTATTTGATTATTGAGCTAGGAAGAGGGTGGTAAGAAGTGAGAATAATATATTGTCGAGGCTCTACTCTGGTTATAAAACGTTTATCAGCAGTCATAACGATGCTGAGATATTTGAAAAACTCCGGATCGCATGTATATGCGGTGGGGATCGAACACAGTATTTATTACCCTTTGCAGGGACTAATGCCTTCATCACCACATTTCCATCGAATTTTACAAAATACACTGCGGTGAAAAAATTGTAGTAAACAGCAAATAAAAAGTGAACATTATCAGCAGTTGTCAAAAACCCTCATAGTTGGAATTTATCATAGGATGTATTCTGGAAGGCAAAAATCACCAGTGGTTGGAGCAAGAATATTACAGTTTCCATTTCTTTGTGAAAACAAGCCATACCCATCAATTAAACAACACTATAGTAATAAATTTCTTTAATGAACTGTGACAATGTAGTTTAACTTGAGATGATTCGTTTGTTTATTTTATTTTTGAACATATCGCTCGTTGACTTTGTCGATTTGTACTACTTCGAAAGGAAGGATTTCCTTTATGCAGGAATTGGAGAATGTACTTGTGATTGAAAAATATTATGGACTTATGCGAAGTTTTGTAGAGTGACCATTCTACCGAAGTACCGAGGTGAACATGTCTGCTTAGCTGTGTAGGTGATACTCCTCGTATCAAACAGTAGTATGCATTTTCATTTAAATTGGCTCTTAATGACTTATGGAAAGATTCGTTTACCTAAAGTTGCATAAAAATTCGATTTATACATGGTACTCCAGTTCTTTAGACGAGTGGGAACCACAATGGCTGAAGCAACAAAGCTCAAAAAAATGCGAATTATGCTGGGGCCGCACAATCACTGAAGGCGAGCCATCCAAATATCCATAGTCAAGGACACAATAGACAAGTCGTTTAAGTCCTTCAGGGCTTGCAAGAGGATGTGCCGTAAAACACATGATTGGGTTTTATATCTATATTGGGTAAATAACTAAGCACTTGACACTTGAATGGCTCGTCCTCACTGGATGTGCGGGCCCCAGTATATTCTCCGCTTTTCGATTTGCTGGTTAAGCCGTTGCGGTTCCCTGGAATCCCGAGGTCAGCCTGGCCAATGTCTGCCGCAGGTCTTCACCACCACAGGCAGTCACAGACCTTGTGGATCAGAGGGAGATTTTGCCACCATGCGATTTTGATACCAGAACGGTGGTGGATCCTAGTATTGGTTTTTTTTTTGTTTTTCTTAGCTAGGCTTCCTGATGGAAACGCCGGACTCCTCAGCTTGAGAGACCCTCTCAGGGGATGAATCTCTCGCAGTACATAGCAGTCCGACACCCAGGAACACCTCCCAGCCACGATGTGGCGGTAAACCGTTGGATGTTTGGGTAAATAGAAGTAATGAAGGTGCTTAAATATGCACGCAGGTGTTCATGTCGAAATTTGTAGCGCACATTTCACAGTGCTCAAGGTCACGAAGGCTGCTCACGTCAAGCTGTTGAACTGTATCTGTTGGGTGGTAATTTCAACGAAGTAGAACCATGTGTTAGATGACCGCAAGAACCTTGTATATGTGAGAGTCAGTACCTGCGAAGCGGAACCTTGAGAAGGAACGATGGCTTGAGCCCCTTGAATGGAAAGAAATCGTTGCACAACTTAGCACACTACTCTGGCGAACGGAAAACCTCCCAGCCACGATGTGGCGGTAAACCGTTGGATGTTTGGGTAAATAGAAGTAATGAAGGTGCTTAAATATGCACGCAGGTGTTCATGTCGAAATTTGTAGCGCACATTTCACAGTGCTCAAGGTCACGAAGGCTGCTCACGTCAAGCTGTTGAACTGTATCTGTTGGGTGGTAATTTCAACGAAGTAGAACCATGTGTTAGATGACCGCAAGAACCTTGTATATGTGAGAGTCAGTACCTGCGAAGCGGAACCTTGAGAAGGAACGATGGCTTGAGCCCCTTGAATGGAAAGAAATCTTTGCACAACTTAGCACACTACTCTGGCGAACGGAAACGTTGCTTGAGTTATTTATTTTTTCGATTAATTGGTAGTGGGTACGAACTGAGGCCATTTAATGGTATGCTCAAACCTGAACAATAAGTCTCAAAGGTTTTGAGTTCACGTCGCTTTGGTTACTTGGATTTTTTTTTGTATGAATTGTTCTCAACCTAGAAATTCATATTTCTGTTTATAGCATTCTTTTTGACGAATTCATGATCGTTATTTTCTTTAGCATCAACTCCTCGGATGGTCTAAATGAGTGGCTATTTGGAGAACCACGGATACGACTGATTGAGGCAGCGAATCTCCTCAAGGAACGTGCTAATCGTGCCGTTGAAGAACATCTTCGGTAGAGCTTGTTAATGCTGTGTTTAAGCAGATTTTTTCTACGTATTTCGCTCGTTTTCATTTTCCTTAGCCATTTGGTCCACTAAAACTATAGGGCAGTTTGATATGACGTGGGAGCAGTCTCCACATTACGATATTTTGACTTTTATTTTATTTATTGCGTTTATTTTAGATTAATTGGCCTTAGCGTGGATAGTTTAGGATTAAAACTGTTTCCACAATTACGTAAAGATTTTCATCCTTCGAAAGGTAACATTTAAATTTCGCTATGCAGATTGCATTGTGGTTAGTCTTGGACAGTTTTTGTACTTGTATTTCAGAAGTAATCACTGAAACGGAATTCGCACACACGGCGGAACCCCCTGTAAGCGAAGAATCATTATGTGCTCATTCGTCAGATATTCGTTGTGAACAAAATGGTCATATGTGGGTGACATTCTCTTTAGCACTTATTTAAAAATATCAAGAGCAGTCACCTCTTTGTTTTATGTAAAGTTAAAGTTTTGGAACTGGCTAAAGTTTAACGTGGAAAGAATGGGTTCTTCGATTGTTTTAATTTGCAGTTCTGATCTCAG
The DNA here is from genome assembly GCA_009735665.1 of Angiostrongylus cantonensis. Taxonomy (NCBI): domain Eukaryota; kingdom Metazoa; phylum Nematoda; class Chromadorea; order Rhabditida; family Metastrongylidae; genus Angiostrongylus; species Angiostrongylus cantonensis. Next base: position 436,744 of record MQTX01000247.1, on the reverse strand, counting down.
TCATAAGAGCGAGAAGTGCAAAATCGAAAATGTTACCATTTATGAGCAAGATGATGAGAGCATCGACTTGTTCACCGATAGCATGGAAGAGGTTTGTGCCGTATCACCATGGTGTTACCATTAAATTGTAATGAAAATGTGCAATACTTTGTTTCAGGTGCAACCGTGTCGTTAACCATAACTATAAATCATAAACAGTCTTTTCTGTTAAATGAGCTGCATTGAAATTCTGGAAATAATAAGGCTGTATCTGTTGCCCTTAACAGGAACTAAGTGCACATAACTAATGCGTACATCTCGAAAGACCCTTGTTTAACTGATTCATTATATTTCACGAATGTCCTATTAGACTCATCGAAATTTGACCTGGCCCTATTATTTCCACAAATTCAATGCAACTCATTCAACAGAAAGGATTGCGTGGTATGTAAAGAGCGTGTTTTTCTTCAAACATTAATCAGGAAATTTATTAATCGGTCTTTGAGCACTTTTTGTTACGCAGCGTTGCATTTATTAGCTACGTTTCATTTTTGTTATGAATGCTACGTATATGTGTTCGCTTTAGTTAGCCATTGGAGATTGTAATACGGAGAATAACCCCGATGGAGGTTTCGATTCGGATGAAAATATGGATAATGGTGAAATTGACGACTTGGAAGAAAGTCTGCTGAAGGTCTCATTGATTTTTGATGACGAGAATCAGGTTTGTTGTTGCTGATTTCACAAGGAATATTCATAAAACTCTGTTTTTTACCCTTCATCTAAATTTCATTCGAAGTTACCAGTCATTTCTCTATTTCTGTTTAGCCTCTACAACCCACGGAACCTGTGGCGTCTTTCAAGCATGAGTTTGATAAAGTTGATGTTGAAATTAAATGTAACGGTTTTTCATACTTTAAAGGCAAGTAGTATTACACGGGTATTTTTCGTTTTTTAGATGATAAATGTCAATTTCTTTTCCACTTTATTCAACGGCTAACGTCATCATTTCATTTCTCACTTGAATAAATAGCTAATTTTACCTGCGCATAAAAATTTTGCTTCTTATAGAGGATCCAACATTGTCTCCTCTTCAAAAAAGAGACATCAACCTTGTGAACCAGCATCCTATGAAAAGAACCAGGCAACAAATAGTGGTAATTCTAAAGTCTCTTTTTCCGTTCGTAATGATTTCTGATATATTCGAATTTCAGCCCGTTTCTCCCTCTATCAGTAGTCCAGTGGGGAAAAACTCTCGCTTCGAACAGCATCTTAATAACCTGTCAATGTCGGAACTTAACATAAATGATGTCTGCCGGTAACTAAGACTCAGACATATACATTCATATGAAAAAAGTGCTTCGCTATTTCGCTTGTATCGTGCTATTGCTAGTTTTTGTCCAATTCCACTGACAGAAAAAGCTTATAATAGCTACGATTTACTAAAGTCCGCATACATGGGCAACCAAAACTGTGCTTTTTCGAGTTCTGTCTCCGTTGAGGCTGATTCTCCTAGAATTTAGTACTTTCTATCGGTGATCACTACTATCTTTGTAGTTGGTGCATTCCAATCAATTATAGATTGTCCTGCAATCTCCATTAGAGAATGTAAATTCACTTGCGCAAAGTTGTTTAACCAGCGGTAAACGTAGGCGATTTCCATCAGTACGAAACTTTCCTGTCTCAGCCCACACCACTCGCATGTTTTCCCCAATTCCAGAAAGGTGGTTTCAGCTTAATAAAGGTATGTTTTTAAGTTTCTAATGAGCTTACATTGGTTATGTTCGGTTGCGAGAGGATTTTATAGGACAGAAATTCGTATGCTTTGAGAAATACAAACAAATGCATTGTAAAAAGTTGTATACAGGGTACACAGAAGAGCCTAACGCTGTGACTATTTTTTTTCTTTAGCTTGTACGTAAATAAAGAAATAAAATAACACCTCGTGTTTGCTGAACAGAAGTAAAAAGAATTAAATGCGAAGTGTTATTATTATTTATTATTTAGTTTTTAAGTTTCTAATGAGCTTACATTGGTTATGTTCGGTTGCGAGAGGATTTTATAGGACAGAAATTCGTATGCTTTGAGAAATACAAACAAATGCATTGTAAAAAGTTGTATACAGGGTACACAGAAGAGCCTAACGCTGTGACTATTTTTTTTCTTTACAGCAGTGAATCTGCATGGAATTACTTTGTTCAATGGTCGTCCCTCTGGAAGAAAGTTGCGGTAGCGATTGTGAAGAAGCGTCATTGTGCTGTAGAACAAAACTCTTTGGAAGGGATATGTTTCTGCACCCCAGATGGGTCTCCTTATTATATTCCTATCGGCGGGGAATACTTCCCAGGTTTTTAACTATTTGTGGAGTTACTTTTCTTTATCAAATTATAAAAAATTATATAAATTATCAAATTAAATATGAAAATTTTTAATTGCAGGAAATGAAATTGAAGAAGCAATCTGCCCATCATCAACTCCTTCACAATTAATATCGTTAGACGAGCGAATAACATGTATCTCGTCCATACTTCAATCTTGCGAGCTATACTTCGTCGAAGCGCTCAGGGATTATCGCGTTTTAAAGTCGTTTACACTAGATGTTAGTGTCATATTTTAAAATTCTCTTAAAACTTCACTTATGTTCTAACATTGAGCGAGTGATCATCGAATGTGGAAATCTAGCTTCAATAAGCGCAAAATTTTCATCGAACGGTATTTCGAGAGTTTTTAAGGGAAAGAGAATTACGGTTTGTGCTACTACATTTAATAATGTCTTTGAATTACTCAACTTTTTTGTTTAACAGTGGTTGATTGAAATGACTGCTTGATCTATTCGACAAGGCTGTTGGTCTCGTTTGCAATCAAATCTTAAATGTCACAAATGTTTACATCGATACTTGGAATGACCTTCTTCAATGGTTGTGCGGGCCCCAGCATAATTTCCACATTTCATAGTTTTCCTGGTTCAACCATTGTGTTTTCCTGGAGTTCCGAGATAGGCCAAGCCAAAGTTCGCCCCAGATCGTCACCACCACAGGCAGTCGCCGCCCTTGTGGACCAGTGGGAGATTTGCCACCATGCCATTAGTTTGATACCAAGACTGTGGTGTATCCTCGTATTTCAATACCTTTAGCTAGGCCATTAGGGTCATAGGTCATTAGGCAGAACACCGTAGTCATTCACCGCTGATCTAATTGTGGAGAGCACAAGAAATTACTCGTTGTTCTCAGCTTCTTTTTCACTCTAGATATGGAATATATCGGAAGTAAAGCTGAGTTCATCTCCTGCCGATAGGATTCAACTATGTAGAAATCAATGTTTTACTAATAATTTATTGTCTTTCAAAATTTATATGTATACTCTACACATGTCTGTTGTCGATTGTTAAGGGGTTTCTGTACCATTGTTCAGTGATCGACAAGTTTTTCTTTTCCCTAACAAGACGGTTATGGAAATGTTCCAAAAAGAGGGTAAATTGAAAGGAAGAATATGTATGATGCGTAGAGAATAAGAACATGGAAGGTTCTTTACAAAAAACGGTACCGGTAATAGGAACTGAATGTTGCTGTGAATATGTTATGTATTGTAGTGCTGTTCCCACGATCGACTTTCTGTTAACCTAATCATTGATCGAATAATTCTCTGTTTTGGTGAGCCTCAGCTTAACTGGGTTCAATGCCGATTTTTACTCCCCAGATCAATCCCGCTAACGGGTGGTTGCTGATGGCAGCTTTAGGTAGGAAACTAGCTGAGTGAAACGCAAGCCAATGCCTCAGTGGTTCAATGTGTAATACAGGAGCCACTAACTGATAACCATGGACCGATCTGGCCTGGGGTCCAAGCTTTGTGAATATCTCAGTGTCGTTGTCGTTCCATTCCACTACCTACTTTATTGACGCAATCATTAATTTCAGAATCACCAAATAACGTGTATTTCACATCTAGCGTTTTTGGCGCATCTGCGAGACGGTGATTCGGTGTTGCCTTTGTCTGAAATCGCTTCCAAATTCGAGTGGAATTTCGATTACTGTAAGCTTCTTCGAATGAACCCACGAATCTCAGCAGGCACACAGTCGTTTCTTGCTTCAAGGTGTTTTCATTCGTTGATTCGTTCATTCATTCTTAGATTTTTATGAGAAATGTCGAAATAGTCCACAAGAAAAGGTTATTGGGCACTATACTTTTCCATGTGTCGTTGTTTTTACCTATTGTTGAAGTTCTTTGTCTAGATTAGTGGGAATTCTGTCTCTACTTGTAAGCGATTGTTCATCAGTGGAAAGCCTTCACCTGGAAATCCGATCACTAAGGGTAGGCGCAATCAGTCAAAAACAGCCTTGGTGAAAATTTCTTATATAGTGTCTGACTAAACTCTATGTTTTTGATTGTTGGAAAACTGAAGGAGAAATGTCCTTAATGCTGATTGTTTCGAATTCTCTATATTTTGAAGATCCAAAACTGTTGTTTCTTAAGAATGGAAAATTTTTGCTTATTAGCAATGCATAAAGTCATATCTGGATGAGTCACGGTGAAATCGATGATTTTATTTCGAAAAGTAATCGGTTTTCATTAACGGAATGGCTGATTGTTAGTAATTGTTACTACTATTCTGACTATGTTTCTTAGGCTGTGAACCGAATGTGTATGCATGGACTCTACTTCGATCATGAACTTTGCTCATTCTTGCTTCAAAAACTGAGAAAAGAATTGGAACGACTTGAACTGGAGTGCTTCGAACTTGTTGGCAAAAATTTTAATCTTGACAGTTCTGTTCAGGTCTCTGAGGTGAATTCTGTCATCTTCTAACTGTCAATAATGTAGTTTATTCCACGACCGACTTTCTATTAACCTCGGCATTGATCAAGTAATTCTTTGTATTCTTGTTGAGTAAATGCGAAGTTCTATTATTATTTATTATTTATTATTC